>OY757906.1:69746303-69766803 GCA_963585895.1 Sepioteuthis lessoniana | reverse complement strand
TATATATTTGTGTGTATAGATATATATATATATATATTTGTGTGTATAGATATATATATATATATATATATATTTGTGTGTATAGATATATATATATATATATATATATTTGTGTGTATAGATATATATATATATATATATATTTGTGTGTATAGATATATATATATATATATATATATATTTGTGTGTATAGATATATATATATATATATATATTTGTGTGTATAGATATATATATATATATATATATTTGTGTGTATAGATATATATATATATATATATATTTGTGTGTATAGATATATATATATATATATATATTTGTGTGTATAGATATATATATATATATATATATATTTGTGTGTATAGATATATATATATATATATATATATTTGTGTGTATAGATATATATATATATATATATTTGTGTGTATAGATATATATATATATATATATTTGTGTGTATAGATATATATATATATATATATATATATTTGTGTGTATAGATATATATATATATATATATATATATTTGTGTGTATAGATATATATATATATATATATATATTTGTGTGTATAGATATATATATATATATATATATTTGTGTGTATAGATATATATATATATATATATATTTGTGTGTATAGATATATATATATATATATATATATATTTGTGTGTATAGATATATATATATATATATATATATTTGTGTGTATAGATATATATATATTATATATATATATATATTTGTGTGTATAGATATATATATATATATATATATTTGTGTGTATAGATATATATATATATATATATATATATTTGTGTGTATAGATATATATATATATATATATATATATTTGTGTGTATAGATATATATATATATATATATATATTTGTGTGTATAGATATATATATATATATATATATATATTTGTGTGTATAGATATATATATATATATATATATATATTTGTGTGTATAGATATATATATATATATATATATATATTTGTGTGTATAGATATATATATATATATATATATATATTTGTGTGTATAGATATATATATATATATATATATATTTGTGTGTATAGATATATATATATATATATATATATATTTGTGTGTATAGATATATATATATATATATATATATATTTGTGTGTATAGATATATATATATATATATATATTTGTGTGTATAGATATATATATATATATATATATATATTTGTGTGTATAGATATATATATATATATATATATTTGTGTGTATAGATATATATATATATATATATATATTTGTGTGTATAGATATATATATATATATATATTTGTGTGTATAGATATATATATATATATATATTTGTGTGTATAGATATATATATATATATATATTTGTGTGTATAGATATATATATATATATATATTTGTGTGTATAGATATATATATATATATATATTTGTGTGTATAGATATATATATATATATATATTGTGTGTATAGATATATATATATATATTTGTGTGTATAGATATATATATATATATATATTTGTGTGTATAGATATATATATATATATATTTGTGTGTATAGATATATATATATATATATATTTGTGTGTATAGATATATATATATATATATATTTGTGTGTATAGATATATATATATATATATATTTGTGTGTATAGATATATATATATATATATTTGTGTGTATAGATATATATATATATATATATTTGTGTGTATAGATATATATATATATATATTTGTGTGTATAGATATATATATATATATATATTTGTGTGTATAGATATATATATATATATATATTTGTGTGTATAGATATATATATATATATATATATATATTTGTGTGTATAGATATATATATATATATATATATATTTGTGTGTATAGATATATATATATATATATATATATATATTTGTGTGTATAGATATATATATATATATATATATATATATATATTTGTGTGTATAGATATATATATATATATATATATTTGTGTGTATAGATATATATATATATATATATATATATATATATATATATATATATATATATATATTTGTGTGTATATACAGACAAATTATCATAGAAAATATTTATATAAGGAAACCCTAGAAATTATTTGTGATTTGAGATTAAATGAATAATATAAAAAAGATTAGAGGAAATTATGTGTATGTACCATTCAATTGACGTTTAAATGAATCATTGGGCACAAAAGATAAATTTGAAATTAAGAATTTAAATTTTGCATCTAATTTATTATAAGTATTTCTGTATCCTTACATATACTTTTTAAAGAAAGTTGTATTTGTCTAAATTATTATTTTATCTGGAGTTTTAAGTTGAAATGTATACACATTTTAATTAATAAAAAATTAAAAAATTAATTTACTACCGACAACAAAAATAAAAAAATTAATTCCAACCGGCAACCAAAAAAAAAGAAGTTGGCTAAATGAGCAGAAAACTTCCAGCCTTCATTCGTGTGTCTATTCTGAATCATTTCATCTATTAGATCTGAAGAAGTCCTGTTATTTTTTCTTTGTTTTTGATTTATATCAAAACCAATAACGGGATGGAAATAAATTTATAATCCCAATTTGACCGATTTTTTTTTTTTTCTTAAAGAAATTATTGCTCTGTAATGTCAGTTACATTGAGCTCTTTACCAGGAAAATTTAAATGTTCACTGTTGAATGGTTTTTTGTCCCGATGGTAAAAGTAAAGTTAGCGACCATAGTCGAGGGTGACCCGAAGGCTCCCTTTTCGATAGCTACTACACCAAGGTGTAGGGGAGGGCGCTACTCCATTCCCAGGATTGCTCCACTTTACCCTTGAACCGTACCTTATAATGCTGAGTGTTAAGCAAGGTGGTATCAAGTTCCATTTTTAAAGTCTTTGGTATGACTCGACCTGGGATTGAACCCAGGTCTCCCGGGCCATTGGCGAACACTCTAACCGCTGGGCCAATGTCCCGATACTCGAAACTCCGGTTTAACTGGACCGAATAATACCTGTATATATATAAATATATATATATATACACATACATATATATATTTGTTTGTGTGTATATATATATATGTATATATATTTGTGGATATAGGTATATATTTGTATATGTATTTATGGGTATAGATACATATATATATATATTTGTGGGTATATATATATATATATAATGTATATATTTGTGTGTATATATACATATAAAATATTTTTGTGTATATGTACATGTGTATATATATATGTATATACATATGTGTGTGGTGGGGGTTGAGCCTTCTAGTGAGCGACATAATGGTTGTACTAGTGTATGTATGTATTTGTGCATATATGTGTATGTGTATATATATATATATATATATATACTTATATATCCACACACATCATATATACATCTATATATATATATATATAGGTGTGAGTATAGATATATACATAAGTGTATTGTTGTATCAGTGTATATAATATATATGTGTGAATAGATATGTAAGTGTATATAGATATGTGCATACAAATATATCTGTGTATATTTGTGTGTGTGTGTGTGTGTATTGTTATGTACGTATATTTATATGTGTTTACAGGTATATGTAGTGCCTTCAATAAGTTTCCAGACGTTTTATGTATAGGCATTGAAAATTGTCCTAGACTCTTGAAAACTCCATATATTAATTGTTATTCATCTTATTAGATGACTGAGCAATTTTTATGATTTCTGGTTCAAATGAACTGCTACTGCAGGAATTGGAATACACCAATGTAAAGCCTGATTGTCACAGCTGGTGAATTTCAAAAATGCAATCTGACACCTTTGAAGATTGATATGCAATAAAATTCTGTTTTAATCTTGGAAAAAATGCCACAGAAATGTATGGAATGCTTCTGACTTCTTTTCGAGTATCTTGCATGAATCAAGCATCAGTTTTTGAGCAGCATGAGAGATCCAAGGAAGGCAGGGAGTCTTTGAGGGATGATGAGAGGTGTGGGAGGAGTAAGGAAGTCAATACAACAGAGTTGATTGGCCAAAGGGTTAGGGTTAGGGGTACTGTGTTCAGGTCTTAAAGGAGTTCAGGAAGAGATCCTATCGGAAGAGGCTAGCACTTTTCAAATCAGGTTAGTAGCATTTTCACCAGGACCATGCACCAGTCGACATTTCGATCCTTGTCACAGACTATTTGAGCAAGATGGGCATCGAAACACCCTCCCTATAGTCTAGACCTTGCTCCCTTGAATTTTGGTTATTCCCTAAGCTCACAGGCTGTCGTTATGAGACAATTCTGGAGATGAAAAAGGCTGTGACGAGCACTTCCATGGGGCCTTCCAGAAGTTGTTGCAATAGTACAAGAACATTGCAGCAAGAGGAGATTTCTTTGAAGGGGACTAGGGTTTCATGTGTGTAATATCAATAAAAGTGCCCATACGAAAAAAGTCTGGAAACTTTTTTAATAATCCTCATATTTAATCATATATATATACTTCTGTGTCACTCTCTCTCTATCTCTATTCATGTATATATATTCATGTTTTTTTAGTTATATATACAGATATATATATATATATGTGCGTCTCTGTGTGTATATATATGTATATATATATATATATATATATAGATATATGCATGTATCGATATATATATATATATGTCAAAATATATATCTGTTTGTATATATTGTGACGGCAAATTGACTAAAATACAGTCTGGAGTAGCATCGACCAACATTCTTTCGGCCATCCGAGATTTAGTACAGTTCGCTCAAAATGTGTGAAGTATCCGTCCACGTTGGCTTCTTCAAATTTTGGGACTAGCCTCGCTTGCTTTGTTACTTCGAAACTGTCATGGCTTCCTTCGCGTCCTCTTATTGCCAAGTCGACTTCTCGCAACCTCGTTTCTTGCTGAATTTTAGCTTTCTCCAGTTCCATCTTATTTCTCTCTAGCTCTATTTGGGCTTGTATTTTAATTTTCTCCAGTTCAATTTGTTCTGGTGTCATTCTCATTACTTCCGTTGGTAGCTCTTCCAATACTGCTTCCTTGAACACATTTTCGTCCACCATGTGCTTGGCTATTTTTCTAACGAGTTCATGTTTCCTCATGGAATTTTCAACATTTAATTCTAGCTTCTCGCCAATTTTCATTATCTCACTTTTTCTCAGCCTCTCCAACTTTTCCAAGGAGGGTTCTTTTAAAAAGTTTTCTATTTTGTCCATTTTTCTTCAATTTTTCCAAACAGTTATATCAACAGGTAGTTTGACTGTTTCGACAATATTCCTTTTCTTTCACGGTCTCCCAGGGTAGATTTAGACAGCAGGAATTGTCATATGACTACAAGCAATAAATATTATTTATAATAATAATTCCCGGACGAGCCCCCATTTTAAATCTGTGATGGCAAATTGACTAAAATCCCAAAACGGGACTTTATTTCGATGTGTGAAGACGGGGCAGGTTGGCACATGATCCCCTATAGAATAAGTCCTTGTTCAGAGTTTTTCTCTCAGGCATATAAGACCTGGCACATTACGTGAGGGATTAATTTAGGGCCAGACTGACTGCCGCTGGCAAGGGTTCCAAATTTCACACTCTCCACACACCCACCTGGCTACTAAACTTCCTCTCCTAGACAACAGAAGATATGGACCTATAGGTTTTAGTCATAATAATATTATATTGTAGTAGTCGGCAACTCCGGTTTCCCGTGTGATATTTTAAAGGAATTAATAGGACAATTCTAAGCAAGATAACATAAGGTGAATAGAAGCTGAAAAGGAAATGTGACTCAACAAATTCGTAGCAGAACTGCAAAGAACAACATAGACCACGTGGTAACATAAAAATACATGAATCCTTTACCATACAAAGAGGTACACTTTCAAAGTGTCAAATATATATAATGAATTGAACAGTCCATGGACATAAATGTCTTCCTTCTTTCCTGTTCTTTTGTTTCTTCAAATTGAGAGAGAGAGAGAGAGGGTGGTATATAAAATTTGGGTATAAAGGAGAAATAGCCCCAAAGTTACTTATCTTATTTTTTGACGGGGTTCCACTGGAGAATCTTTCTTCTTTCACAGGCTAATAGACTTTATGCTATTTTTAACACTGGCTTGAGGAACTTGGGTCCCTCGTGTCCAAGATATGTTTTTGTCTTCTTCACCCGGAGAAATGGCTATGGGTCTGTCTGCAACGAGCCCCTTCCAATAACTGATTTTTCTTCTCGTTTTTTTCACCGACGGGGAGAAGGTGCCACTTCCGTTTTAGGGTCCCAGCCAATCATTTGGCTTCTCTCTCCTTCTCCCTTCCTGTGTCCGGCGACCTGAGGTTACTAAGTACCAACATTTGTTGATATCCCTTCTGTGACCTACATTCTTTCTTAACGGTCACTTTTTTGACGGGTTGCCACTGTTCATAGGATAGTATTAATCTTAATTCTATTGTCTCCGTGGGATATCACGTGACAATATATATATATATATATGTGTGTGTTTTTCTTTTATATGTATATATATATATATATATATATACATGTGTTTGTTTGTAGATACATATATATATATATATGTGTGTGTGTGTGTGTACAGGTGGAACAATAAAATTGTTGTCCTAAAGAAAACAACACTACAGCTTTAATTTAAAACTTATATTGAAAAAATCAATTCTGGTACATGTATTATGTAGTAGAGCTGACAGTAGCTGGTAGTAACAAGATACATATGTGTGTGTATATACATAAATGTGTTTATCTCTCTCTCTCTCTATATATATATATATATATATATATATGTATATGTATATATGTGTGTGTGTGTGTGTGTGTATTTGTCACTAGATATGTAAATATATATGTACATGTGTGTGTATGTATATATGTATATATATATGCATGTATTAATATTCATATATATATATATATATATATATACGTGTTTGTATAGATGTATATGTACAATTGTGGTATATATATATATATATATTTGTGTATGTGTGTGTATTTTTATTTTTGTGACTATATATGTATACATAAACGTATATAGAAATTTCTAGAGATAAATATATATTTGTTTTTCTATATGTATACACCTGTGTCTGTATATATATATGAACCCAAATACACACTCAAATATGTGTGTGAGTATATATATATATATATGTACGATGATCATAAATTGGTTTCCAGACTATTTTTGTTTGGGCACTTTTATTGATTGTACAGATATGAAACTATAGTTCCCTTCGAAGTAATATCCTCCGGCTGCAATGTTCTTGTTGTATTATTCCAACAACTTCTGGAAGGCTTTATGGAAGTGCTCTTGTGTAAGCATGTCAATGACCTTCGTCACAGCCTCTTTCATCTCCTCACTTGTCTTTCTGTGAGCTTAGAGAATAACCAAAAAGTCACAGGGAGCAAGTTCTGGGCTATAGGGTGTGTGAGGAACTGTCTTGATGCCCATCTTGGTCAAATAGTCTGTGACAAGGATCGAGATGTCGACTGGTGCATGGTCCTGGTGAAAATGCTACTGACCTGATTTGAAAAGTGCTAGCCTCATCCGATGGGATCTCTTCCTGAACTCCATAGTACCCCTAACCCTAATCATTTGGCCAATCAACTCTGGTGTATTGACTTCCTTACTCCTCCCACTCCTCTCATCATCCTTCACTGACTCCCTGCCTTCCTTGAATCTCTCATGCCACTCAAAAACTGATGCTCAATTCATGCAAGATGCTCCAATATCAGTCTGAAGCATTCCGTATAAGAATATAATGTATTCTAAATGTGAGGACATGTTTTGCAGTAAATCCACAAAAAAAAAACAAATTGAATATGACTCTGGTCGAATGTATTATTATACACGGCAAATCTTTTCTAAAAGCTTAGAAGTCAGTTTGCCCACCCTCATAGCAGTTAATAAGAAAACAAAGCAACCCAAGCCAAAGTCGAAATGCCACCTCTCCTTAAAAAAAAAATAAATAAATAAAAATATAAAATAAAATAGAAACACATGTTAGGGCCAGTATCGGATGACAGGTTAAAACATACCCAAAAATTTCTTTAAATATACTTTAGTCCTGGACTTTAACTAAGTTAAAACTTAAGGTAAAAGAAGGACTTTTTTTTTCTTTTTTTTTTTATGCATGCACATGGGAATTAGCATGATGGATGTGAAGGTATTCGAATGTGCAATGCCTAACTTTTCCTGGACGTGTGAGTCTTGCGGCTTAATTTTCAGTTCGATCAGGGAACTACTGCTGTTCATCTATCTGAGTGGCTTCTATAGATGAGAATAAACACAGCCACCGAAAGATAACCATGACCCACACTCAAACCACATACATAAACTACATCGCTCTTCATGCGGGTAAAAAAGGGGCGCGACCTCAGTGTTCGAAAAATCAGCTACAGAGCTCAAACTCAAACAAAAACTACTAAAATGCAAACAAACAATACAGATAGCGACATTTAACGTTAGAACCCTAAATAGAATAGGTCAACTACCAGAGGTAATTGCATCAGCCGTAGAACATAAGATAGACATAATTTGCATACAAGAACACCGATACACTCACACCGAAGATATCAAATATCATGAAACTGGCAATGGATGGACGCTGGTCACTGTATCGGCATGGAAAAACTCTGTCAATGCCTCGGTAGGAGGGGCGGGAATGCTTATAGGACCAAGAGCGTTAAAAACACTTAATAGCATTGAGAGAATACAACCTAGGATGATGGCCGCAACATTTAATGGCAACCCCAAAGCAACAATCATCTCCTGCTACAGCCCTACCAACTTTAGTGAAGAAACCGAACTAGTGACATTCTACGAGGAGCTATCCTCCCTAGTGCATAGCATTCCGAAACACAACCTACTAGTCATTGACGGAGATATGAATGCACAAATCAGGAAAAACAGGAACAACAAATACAGCCTACACATCTAACTGATTTCATGATAGAAAATAGATTAACATGCCTCAATACAAACTATCAAAAAAAGGGAGGGAAAATTATGGACCTACACATAGTCTATCTGTGCTTTATTATTGTTTGCCTATGTCTTTATAAACAGTAAATGGAAAAATAGTGTGATGAATTGCGAGGCATACTCCTCTCTCGAGGGTGTGTCCTCTGAGCATCGAATAGTCACAGCCAAATTACGACTAAGCCTACAAAAAAACATCACACGAACAGCGACAACTAAGCACTACAACTGGGCCCTACTTAACAACAGAGAAATTAGAGACAAATATGCATTAGAATTAAGAAACAGATTCGAAACACTACAAGAGAAGATAGAAAAAAGTACCCCAAATGATGAATATGAGAATTTTGTTGAAGAACACCATGAAGTGGCATCAAAGTGTATTCCAACAAAATCTAGAACTAAATATAGAGTCCCTTGGGAAACGTTAGCGGTGAGAGAAAAATGTGCACTCGTGAAAACTGTCTCCAAAAGCTATCGGAAGAACCCAACAAACACAAATGCCCGAAAACTAGAAAAGGCACAATATCAATTAACAGGAATATATCTAAAAGAACAGACAAAATACATACAACATCAGATAGATAAGATTAGAGACTCAGTGGAAGATAAGCAATCTAGGATAGCCTGGCAAACAATAAACGAAGTGAGTAGAAGGAAGAGCACAGCCAAAGCAAAATTGAAAGCTGCAAGCCAACAAGAAAGAGTAAAACTGTGGAAACAGCATTTCGAAAATCTACTAGGAAACCCACCAAAAGTAATGAATGAACCAATCACCAGAATTATCAGTAAGCAATTAGACATTAAACTAGCTCCGTTCACCAAAGAAGAACTCAACTCGGTTCTTAAAAAAATTAAAAATAGGAAAGCTGCAGGGCTAGACAAGATCCCCCCAGAAGTGTGGAAGATGAGACAATTCAATGACATACTGCTCCGACAATGCAACGCTGTCTATAATCAAAATAGGATAGAAAGATGGACGAAGGGATGCATCCTCCCTTTCCCTAAAAAGGGCGACCTCGGATTAGCCAATAACTACCGAGGCATAACACTTACATCCATAGCAGCCAAAATCTATAATGCCCTACTATGAATCCGTATAAAACCCAAAATAGACAACATCCTTAGGAAAAACCAAAATGGCTTCCGGAGAAATAGATCCACAACCTCACAAATATTGACCATCCAAAGAATCCTTGAAGGCGTTCGGGCAAAAAACCTACAGGCGACATTACTATTTGTCGACTTTACCAAGGCCTTCGATTCCATACACAGAGGGAAGATGGAACAAATCCTACTAGCATACGGCATACCTAAAGAAACCGTAGCAGCAATAACGATTCTCTACAGAAACACCAAAGTGAAAGTATGTTCACCAGATGGAGACACAGAATACTATGACATTGTTGCTGGAGTACTACAAGGAGACACGCTAGCCCCATACCTCTTTATCATCTGTCTAGACTAAGTGCTTAGAACTTCGATCAACAAAATCAGAGAAAATGGCTTCGAGCTGATGAAGAAAAGAAGCAGAAGGTACCCTGCAAAAACAATTACCGACGCCGACGACATAGCGTTACTGGCGAATACGCCTAACCAAGCCGAGACACTACTGCATAGTTTGGAATGAGCCGCCGCAGACATTGCCCTCCATGTCAATGCACACAAAACTGAATATATGTGTTACAACCAAACAGGCGACATTACCACTCTAGACGGAGCCTCTCTGAAACTAGTAGACAAATTCACCTACCTCGGAAGTAGCATCTCATCAACCGTAAAAGACATTGACACACGACTAATGAAAGCATGGACAGCTATATATAGGCTCTTGATCATATGGAAGTCAGACCTGACTGATGGGGTGAAACGCAGGTTCTTCCAGGCAGCGGTTGTGTCAATACTACTGTATGGATGCACTACTTGGACACTAACTAAATGGCTTAAGAAGAAACTGGATGGCAATTACACAAGAATGTTGAGAGCAATACTGAACAAGTCCTGGCGTCAACACCCTTCAAGACACCAACTGTACGGCCACGTACCTCCCATCACGAAAACTATACAACTTAGACGAGCCAGGCACGCAGGACACTGCTGGAGAAGCAAGGACAAACTCATGAGTGATTTACTCCAATGGACCCCCACATATGGCCAAGCAAAAGCAGAATGACCAGCACGAACATACATACAGCAGCTATGTGGGGATACGGGATGTAACCCTGAAGTCCTGCCAAAAGCGATGAATGATAGGGGAGAAGGGGCGAGAGAGGGTCAGGGATATCTGTGCTGGCGGTACGACTTGATGATGATATACATGTGTTTGTGTGCATATACATCGATATATAAATATACATATGTGTGTGTGTGTGTGTGTATAGTTATGTGTATATATATATATATATATATATATGTATGTATGGTATTTGTGTAGGATGTGTTGTCGGTGAGAATTTTCCGTAATTGTGTTGTTGGGCATGAATTACGGAAAATTCTCACCGAAAACACAACAATATTGGAACATCAAAATAATAAACAAAAACTACAGATACTTGAAGCACTACATATTAGAAACATGCAACCGACACTTAATAGAATTAATTTTCAAACCAGTGCTAATGTACTTAAATATCTTTAGCTACTGACACTAATTATAGAATTCCATCTAAAAGCAAATGCCATAATCTTCAACGGTAAAGATGCTCTTACATAGTGGTAATATGCTAAAACAAAAGTTACATCACTTTTGTAATAGATCCTCCCCTGATGATAGCCCAAAGTCGGGCAGAAAGTACTAAGGATACATACAACTATGGACAATACATAAATCAAGTCCCCCCCGAATACGATAAAAGTAATATGGGAATTCGAACGGATCCAGACGAAAATATGTAGACATAAAATGTTTATTATGTTGAATGAAATTTGTATATATATATATATATATATATATATATATGTGTGTATTCTCTATAGATATATGCATATGTATATACATATCAGTCTGTTTATATATATATATATATATATATGTGTGTGTGTAATCGGATGGAAACACTCACACACACACACATATATATATATATATATATATATATGTGTGTGTGTGTGTGTGTGTGTGTGCTTATAGATTTATATATATACATATATAAATACATATGTTTTTTTATATATATATATATATGTATATATGTACATATTGTGATGGCAAAATTATTAAAATCCCAAGACGGGAATTTATTTTTCGCACGTGTGAAGACGGGGCGGTCTGGCACTTGATCCCTCATAGAATAAGTCCTTGTTCAGAGTCCTTTCTCGGGCATATAGGATCTGGCATATTATGTGGGGGTTAATTTATGGCTAGACTGACCACCACTGGCAAGAGGCTTCCAAACTTCACGTTAACACACACACCCACCAGGCCACTAGCTCTTCCTACCCCTAGAACAATGGAAGATATGGACTTCTAGGTTTGGATATAATAATATTAATTATCGTAGTCGACAACTCCGGTTTCCCGTATAATATTTTTAAAGGAAAGAATAGGACAATTTAGGTGAGAATAACATGAGGCGAAAGAAGCTGAAAAAGAAACACGAAACTGACAACTTGACAGCAAGCAACGCAATGAACAAACTTCAACACGTCGGAACATTAAAATATAACAATCTTTTTAATACACATGCGGACACACATATTCAACGTGTCGGCTATATTATCACCGGATAATACATAACTATAAATGTCTTTCTTCCTTTTTTCCTTTTCTTTTGTCTTTCTTTAGATTGAGAGAGAGAGAGAGAGTATTTGCAATGCTTAAGAAGGGTGTAGGGAGAAACAGTCTTAATGTTTTTTTATCTTTTGACAGGTTCCTTCGGAAAGTATTTTCTCTTTTACGGGCTGGCAGACATTATATTATATATAGCTCTGGCTTGAAGGTATGGGTTCTACTTGTCCAAGATACGTTCCGTCTTCCCCCGGTGATTTCGGCGGTAGTTTCAATATATCTTATCACTTCAACTACTGTCCCGCAAATCCCTGTTCTGGTGCTTCGCCTGGAGTTTGGCACGAGATTCACTCCATCTGTTCACGACGACATCTCTCTTCAAAACTTATTTTCCTTGCCCCTATTTCCGCTGCTGAAAAGGGGGCTACTTCCGTTTTAGGATTCTAGCGAATCATTTAGCCTTTTTCTTCCTTTCCCTGGTCACAGTGTGCAAACATCTGTTGGCTTTCATTCTGTAGGCGATCCGTTCGGACTACTATCTCTTTCACCCGAGTGAGGTTACAGAGTACAGATAGCCTGACCCATATTCTTTACTTTCTTCAACAGCCGGCCAAAGTTGACCTACATTCTTTATTTCTCTTTTAACAGTCAATCTTTGGCAGCCTGCTAATTCAAACACAGAGGGTAGTAGAAATTCCTTATTTCTCTTCTCTCAGTAGTAGACCACGTGACAATATAAATATGAGTGTGTGTGTGTCTTTAGGTATATATATATATATATATGTGTGTGTGTGTGTGTGTGTGTGTGTGTGTCTGCTGTCACACGATATCCCACTGGGAGGAGGGAGATAAGATTAATACTATCCTTCCGTTGAATTAACAGTATCTAGCCGTCAAACAAGTAACCGTTAGGAAGGAATGTAGGTCACACAGGGGAGACCAGAAGTTGGTACTTAGTAACCTCAGGTCGCCGGACACCAAGGGGGAGAAGAGAGAAGCCAAATGATTGGCTGGGACCTCAAAACGGAAGTGGGGACCCCTTCCCCTCAGCGGAAGTAAATAGGAAGAAAGGCAGTTTTTGAGCAGGGTTGGTAGCGGGCAGACGAACCATAGCCATTTTACTTCGGGTGGAAGACAAAAGAATTACTGAGACACGAAGGACCCCAGGTTCTTCAAGCCAGTGTAAAAAAAATAGAACAAAGTCTATTAGCCCGTGAAAGAAGAAAGATTCTCCAGTGGAACCCCGTCGAAAAATAAGATAAGTAACTTTGGGGACATTTTTCCTTTATACCCAAATTTTGTATACCACTCTCTCTCTCTCTCTCTCTCAACTTGAAGAAAAACAGAAGTCAAGAAAAGACATTCATATTAGTGGACTGTCCTATTATTATATTTTTTGACACTTTGAAAGTGTATATAACTGTAGTAAAGGAATTCATGTATTTTTATGTTACCATGTGGTCTATGTTGTTCTTTGCCGTTCTACTACGAATTTGTTGTTGTCACATTTCCTTTTTAGCTTCTATTCGCCTTATGTTATCTTGCTTAGAATTGTCCTATTAATTCCTAAAATATCACACAGGAAACCGGAGTTGCCGACTACTACAATATAATATTATTACGACTAAAACCTATAGGCTCATTATCTTCCATTGTCGAGGGGAAGGAAGTTTAGCGGCCTGGTGGGTGTGTGATAGTGTGAAATTTGGAACCCCTTGCCAGCGGCGGTCAGTCTGGCCCGAAATTAATCCCTCACGTAATATGCCAGTTCTTATATGCCTGAGAGAAAAACTCTGAATGAGGACTTATTCTATTGGGGATCAAGTGCCAACCTGCCCCGTTTTCACACGTCACACTGCGTATTGATATATATACGTGTGGGTATAGATATATGGATATATGTGTGTGTGTGAGTTTATATATAGATAAATTGTCATCCACAGACGGACTGTTTCATTCTATATATATATATATATATATATATATATATATATTTTTTTTTTTTTTTTAGGTATCATAGAATAAGTGATTTTTCTACAAGAGCCTTCCATTAAATGATGACTCTGAGTTCAGGCATGGTTTCGGGGCTGAAGCATCATTACCACAGGCTAGAGCGCCTCATCAGTATCTTACAACACCACCAGACTTTGTCAGGTTGTTGTCACTCTCTGATATATATATATATACATATATATGCATCTTTTTATTTGTGTATAGATAAGTATATATATATATATATATATATATATATATTTATATATGTGACATGTGATGACACGTGCCAGGTGGGCTTGCAGGATGCTGTTCTTTCTCGCCAAGTCCACCAGTTAACGCAAGGCACAGATGTTGGCTGTGGTTTGCCGAATGCTATTTAGTGTTGCAGATATCACTAGGTGCGTTATAGGTGAATTATTAAAAGTCAACACAGCTAACACACGTAACTGGCTAACTTTCCCCCTCTTTGACAAAATAATTCTTCCACACCAAAAAAGGGACTCTGAATTGCTGTGTTTGGGTTAACAAGATTAGCAACAATATTATTTTACTATCTGTACCTGGCCACGCATTGCTGTGGCTCAGTTTTTTTAAATGGGGAAAAAAAAAAGGAAATGCATGTTTCTAATATGTTTAATTTTCCTCTACTTGTGGATACACAATATTCTTGGTAGTTCCAGTTTTCGTGTAGATAAAGAGATTGTCTGGATTGCCGACTCTGGAACAGGCAACATATGATTGCCTATGCGAGAAGCAATCAGTGCGTAAATATAAGCCACACAATTCTAAAGATTGTCCCTGTGCTTTGTTGATCGTGATTGCAGATGCCAATCGAATTGGGAATTGCAACCTCTTAATTTGAAATGACATATCTGTTGGAATCATGGGAATTTGCGGGTTGAGGACATCTTAACCTTTGAAAGGCCCTGTCAAAATTTTTGCTTCCATGATGTTGGTCATTAATTTTTTTACTGAAAGACGTGTGCCATTACAAAGCTTGGGCTGGTTGATATTTCGCAACATGATAATTGGCACACCATAAAATATTTATTAAAAAAGAAAATAAATGGGATATCAATAATGAAGAAAAAATTTAAGAATAAGTTTTTAGAATAAAAAGAAATTTACTTACTACTGAACCAACGAAATATGGTTTAACGTTTAGTGTCTCTGTTTAAGATAACCACAAAAGAAAGAAAAGTGATAAAGCAGAAAAAAATCCCGTGTAAAATTCTTGGAAAACGGAAGTAATGTTTACCTTCACAATTCATGTTCAGCTTTTCTCGAAGAAAAACAACTTATTAAAAATATATTTTTAATTATTGTAATATTTTCGATTAATAAGTATATAAAAACAATTTGAATAAAATACTCTCAGAAAATTTTAAACCAATTAGTGGTATAAAACTGGAGATTATTGGTTAGTAACAAACATTTACATTTTTATTTATATAGATTGAATAAAAGAAAGAAACAAAGAAAAGAACAATTCAGGTAAAAGTCAGGAGCAAGAAAGTCTTTCCATATCTCGGAGGAGCCTCCACTAAAATATCTGTATCTCAGACTAAGCTCCCATAAAATATCTTTATCCCCGGACGAGCCAGCCATAAAATATCTATTAATGGCAGAAGTGAGAATGTAGTTTGTCAGTGATAGATGCGTTCTGCTTTCCTTTGGATTTGGGATTTAATGGTAGAGCTTGTGCTCTAAATCTCTAGTTTATCATTGGGGCCATATTCTCTCTTCTTTCTCCTCTATTTTATCAGAGCCATTCCTTCCTCCCATAATTTGTCTCTCATTCACATCAGCATGAATGCAGCTAGGTAAATTTGAATACACTTAAATTGTATGTTTACTTACTTGAGATTCTGTGGAGTTTATTCTCTTCTCTTTTTCCTCTCATTATTGAGTTTCCATAACATGTTGGTAGAAGGATACACGTCTTATTTCAGATAAGACCAAGATTAATAATTGTCTCTTTCCTCGTGGACTAGTCTTTTCTTTGGGTATTCGTTTAATGAGGTTCACCATACATTGTGGTGCTGGTTCATTCAAAGGAGAAGCTCTTTCTTTTCTCTCAGGGTTCTCTGCACGGCATCATTTTGAAATTTGGGTTTCTTTCATATCCCAAATTACGTGTCTTCACTCTCTGATGAACAAATAGCCACTCACTATATGTCTTCACCCTGTGATGAATAAACGGCAACTAACTAGTTTCTGTAGTTTGATAATTCACAGCGTTTTGGCTTTTTTTGGCAGTTTCTTCCTCAGCACCAATCATGGTCGAAGGTTTGCTTTCTCCGCTGACACATACATGGCTAATAGAGAGTGAGGTTCTCCCATACCCATATCACCTTGTAATGATAGAGTGGGAGAGAGAGAGACGGCCTCTCCCACTTCTACTATTCTGTAATTCTTGCTCACTACTATCATCCACTGATGGCCAGAGAGTCACAGCTCCCTTCTCCCATAACCCAGAAAATGTATTCGAGTTTCATATTTTCCTGTCACTATATATATATATATATATATATGGGTGTATGTAGATATATATATATACACGTGTGTGTGTGTATATATATATATATATATATATATACACACACACACATATAAATGTAGATATATATTTATATCAATACACACATATAAAAGTAATTGATAATGCCTCTATCCGCTGTGCCACGGGCCCCAAAGGGCGATCAAGGATGGATTTTTTGGTCTTATAAACGTGGTGCAGCGGATAGAGGCATTGAGTCTCTACAGTTCCAGGTGAGCATTGTCAAAAGATAGCAGTTTCAAATCCTACCCATGCCAGCCAGAGGTTTACTTGGTCAAAAACGTGGTGCGATAGACAACAACTATGGAAGGCAGTAATTACTGGGGATACGGTTACAAGACTCAGCATTCCGATCAGAGGTCACGATAAATCACCTGAAGAAGGCCAGAGGTGAAATTTGGCCGAAACGTAGTGAAAGAAGAAACAACACAAAAAAACTACCAAGATGAGGACAAAAAGTCCGCAATAAATAAAAATTAATTCTCAGTTCTAGAAGGCCCCTTGGAAGTCCTCTTATGTGTGCGTGTCAATGACCTTCGTCACAGTCTCTTTCACCTCCTCAATTGTCTCATAACGACAACCTGTGAGCTTAGGGAATAACCAAAAGTCTCGGGGAGCAAGGTCTAGACTATAGGGAGGCTGAGGAACTGTCTTGATACCCATCTTGGTCAAATAGTCTGTGACAAGGATGGAGTTGTGGACTGGTGCATTGTCCTGGTGGAAATGCCACTGACCCGATTTGAAGAGTGGTGGCCTCTTCCGACAGAATCTCTTCCTGAAATCCATGAAAACCTCAACATAGTAACCCTAACCCTAATCCTTTGGCCAATCAACTGTGGTGTATTGACTTCCTTACTCTTCCCACACCTCTCCTCATCCCTCACAGACTCCCTACCTTCCTTGAATCTCTTATGCCACTCAAAAACTGATGCTCAATTCATGCAAGATGCTCCAAAAGCAGTCTGAAGCATTCCATATGTTTCTGAGGCTTTTTTTCCAAGTTTAAAACAGAATTTTATTGCTTATCATTCTTCTAAAGTGTCAGAGTGCATTTTTGAAATTCACCATCTGTGACAATCAGGGTTTTGTAGGGTGTATTCCAATTCCTGCTGTACCTGTTCATTTGAACCTGAAATCATAATGAAACTTGTATTTGTGGCAGTGACTACATAGGCAGGACGTTTAACTGGTTGAACCTGCGCATAAGGCAGCATTTGCCAACTTGTGTTTTGAATCTTGAGCTTAAAAGAGACCAGCTTGTTAACAATCCAGGTCTTCTATTGCAGACAACATGATTAATAGTAGGGAATGGGTGGCAGATTTTAATGTCAACTGATTCAGTATTCTGAGTTGGTCACATTCAATTTATCATCTAAAAGTGTTGGAGATCCTTTACGTTCGATCCCTTCAACCTTCCCTCTGTAAACAGAGGGAATGTTTGTTGGGATTGAATGTGATCGGTCTCTAACCATCTGCTCATCACTCCTACTTCCCCGCTCGTTTTTTTTTTTCTTCTTTTATCTCTCCTCTCCTCCATTTTTTTCTCCATTACATTCTCCCTTTTAAATTTTTCTGGCATTAACAGCTTGAGAAGAGCCAGACAAAACCTGTCGTTTTTTAATAATAAAAATGCCCGAAACCTTTATGTCTTCCTAGCTATTAATATATATATATATATATGTATGTATGTATAAATATATCTATACATGACATATGTATAGACATATACATGTGTGTTAGCATGGAGAAGCAGAGATGAACTCATAAGAGATGTACTCTTATGGATCCCCACACATGGCCGCGCAAAAGCAGGACGACCAGCTCGAACGTACATTCAGCAGCTATGTGAGGATACAGGATGTTGTCCTGAAGACCTACCTAGGGCGATGAACGATAGGGAGGAGTGGCGAGAGAGGGTCAGGGATATCCGTGCTACCAGTGCGATATGATGATGATGATGATGATGATATATATAAATAAATGTGTGTATTCATTTTTGTATACGTGTATGGATATACATATTTATTTATAATAATAATTACAGTATATTTTTATTGGAATAAGTACCTATATATATATATATATATATATATATATATATATATATGTATTCATATTTATGTATATACATTCGTATTTGTATATATATATATATATACGTATGTGTGTGTGTGTGTATATATATATATAAATGTATATATATATGAATATATTGATAGATAATATATATATATTTGTTGATCAGATGTGTATATATATATGTGTGTGTGTGTGTGTGTCTATATACATATTTTATGATATGTATATATATATATATATATATAACAGCTCATTGGCCTAGTGGGTAGAGTGTTTGCCAATGGTCCGGTTGACCTGAGTTCAATCCCAGGTCAAGTCATACCAAAGACTTTCAAAATGGTACTTGATACCTCCTTGCTTAACGCTCAGCAATTTAAGGTACATATTGAGGGTAAAGTGGAGTAATCCAGGGAAAGGAGCAGCGCCCTCCCCTGCACCTCAGTGTAGTAGCTATTGAAAAGGGAGCCTTCTGGTTGCCCTCAACTATGGTCGCCACCTTTACTTATATATATATATAAACACCAGAATACTCAATCATTTTTAACCAATTTCTTTGCTCAACATAGAAGGTAATATTTTTTTCGGTGTCATTCTGAAGAAGATGATGAGACTCTTGATAAGAGGTGGGTATGTCAATACATTTATACAAAAGGCTGGAGTTCCCTACATCTGTTAACTTCTGTTATCATATTGTGGGACCGAATTAAAACAGCAAAAAATAATAAGTCGATCGCACTTCAGATTTATTTTGTTAGATCTAGAGATTGCATAAGTCTCAATAAGACTATAACTAGTTGAGAAAACTATGGAATTTTTTGAATTCTAGAGGACTTTAAAAACGTTCTATCAGCATACTTTATATGTATGTATGTGAGGTTTTCTAATTATATAGATTCATCTCACTGGCAAAAGTTGAATATTGACATTTTGATGGGATGTATTATCTCGCCGCTACTTTTCATTTTGGTAATGGAGATGATGATATGCAGTGCTGAAGTTAACACCTATGAAATAACAGGTCCATCTGTGAAAGTATTTATGTAACTCTAGTCACAGAATCTAGATGACACATGAAACATCTGGTTACCTACCTATACAAACTCTTCAAATGAGCTGCTATGA
>OY757906.1:69558803-69741303 GCA_963585895.1 Sepioteuthis lessoniana | reverse complement strand
GATTGAACCAGACTACTTTTCTATTTCTATTCTTTCCTCGTCTATTTCCGTGACTACTATTATTAATAATCTCACCTACCTTGAGGGGTGTGCGGGTCCCACCATTATTATTCCTAGCTCTCGAATTGAGGTCCACCGGGGTTAAGTATTCCAGTCTACCTTGGAATCCACTGTCCTTCAGGGCGTCATCATATCTACTCTTGTTTTCCTCGAAAATTTTCCAGAATTTCTTCAAATTTAATAGTTTTCTTTTTATCTATTTATTTATTTTTTTAAATTTAATTTTTTATTTATTTGTTCCCTACAGAAGTTTGTGTGATCGTTTTTATACCTAAACAGTTTAAATTCTTTTCAGTGATAGAGATTGTGAGATTCTGAGGTAGATCTATATATTTTTCTTTAAATGTAGTGTTGGAATTTGGATTTAGTTCAGAATTTTTAATTTTGTTTAATGAAGTGCATTTGTGGATATTTGTGGTCTTCAGTTTTGCATGGTATATGAATGGATCTGGGTATTGGAGTTTAGAGAAATATTTTGTGATATAATTAAATTCCTTGTTTAAATGGTTGGGGGGGCAGATTCTTAGGATTCTTAAGAAAAAGCCTATTAGGACACCTCTTTTTATTTTCTCACTGTGGTTACTGAAATAGTGGATGGTACAAAGTTTGACTATTTGGATAATTTTGGAAATGGGTTAGGGGAGAAAACTTTTAATTTTTCTAAAAGATGTTTTAAAATGTCAATGCTTTTTTTTGATAGGGATGTTGATATTGTACATTTAATTATCTGTTTTCTGTTATTTTGATATTTCTCCAGTGAAGTGATGTCCTCGTAGTAAGGGCCTGTGTTGACCCTATGTATATTTCTTTGCACTTGTTACATTCGATTATGTAGATTATGTTTTTGATTTGCAGCTTAAGTCTTTATTTATTTTGAATTTTGTTTACAGATTTTTAAAGGTAGAGGATTTTCCTTCTATAATTATATCACATATTTTACATCATTTATTATTGCAATTGGTAACTCCTTGTGTTGTGTTTTCTCTGAATGTAGAAGTGGTTGTGGGGTACTGAGTATCTTCCATACTTTATAGGAGTTACTTTCAGGTTTAGTTTCCACAAATACAACATAAATTTTACAAGCACGTAAACAAATGGAATGTGACAACAACGAACATTAAGAAACTAGCAATTTAAAAATCATAACAAACAGGATGAAAATAATTGAAATACTGCTATGGCCAGTTGAATAAAAATATGATTTGTTCGCCCGTGTGTGTGTGTGTGTGTGTGTGTGTGTGTGTGTGTGTGTGTGTGTGTACATGTTGGGAAAAGTCTATTGAGTCACTGTGTCCATAGTTGGCTGAAGTAAAGAGGATAAAAAATTGACTTTACTTACATACATGTGTATGCATGTGTGTATATATGTGAGGAACCATAAGTATGGTCCTTTGTTTTGTTAAGTCAACATGTGCATTTATTATGATCTTTGGCGACAATGTGTCGCATTCCAGTAGTCATCAAAAGAATGTTGCATGCTTCTTCGCTGTGTCCTGTGTTCGATGCCTTCTGCTGTCTATCCTTGCCTCTAGTAGTGGAATGCCTTAGTTAATTAAATTCTTTGTTATTTATACTTTTAGGGATAACTAAAGTGAATCAAAAATAGGATTCCATTAAGGTTTTATTGCGGGTCCTAAAATTCAAGCGCGCAGACATTTCTTGACCAATCAGATTCTTATATTTACTTTTGGAGCCTAAATATTTTTCTGTTGATTAGTTTCTGAACCAAATTTTCTAGAATGTTCTTATTCTGTGTTTTTAGCTGATTGGTTGAAAAATATAAAAGTGTAACTTTAATGTTAATGCGATTTTGATCTGAAATTTCTAGAATGTTCTTATTCATGTTTTTGGAGTTGATTGTTTTAAGGCAAAAAAATGTATTTTCTATAGGTGAGTATTCTTTTAAGATTTTTGGGTTGTCTCAGGCTTTTAATGATTTTTGTTGTCTAGTATTTCTTTGATTTTGCCATTGTTTTTAAATTCTTCTAGATTTTTTATTAATTCAGTGAATAGTTCTGGGTTGTTTTTGTTGTATGTTGTGACATATGTTAGGGGTTTCTCATTATTTTTCTTTTTGGTTCCATGATTGTTTTTGGTTGGTTGGTTGGTTGGTTGTTGGGGTTTTATGGCATATCAACTTTTGTAGGTTATTTAATGCCAAATCCATTTTTATGAAAATAGTTCTCTTTCAAACAATTCAGTTTAGCATAAGTACGCAGTTTAAATGTAAGTACAGTTTAATTGTGAAAAACATTTCTATTTCAAGCTATTCAGTTTAGTCAAGCAGTTCTAATTCAGCCAAGTATTAGTACAGATTTTATTTACACACAGTTAAATGTCAAAACAGTTCTATATTAAACAAATCAGTTTAGTATAAGTACAGTTTCAATGTCTAAAAACAGTTCCATTTCAAATAATTCAGTTTAGCATAAGCACACAGTTTAAATGTAAGTACGGTTTAATTGTCAAAAACATTTATTTCAAGCTATTCAGTTGAGTCAAACAATTCAGTTTAGCATAAGTATGCCATTAATTCTATTTAACCCATAGATAGGGAGGGCCCTATCAGGTGCTACCATGCTGGGCCAGAGTGGACCTGGGAGCAATGGCAATGTAGGGGTGCTCCGCATTCCCCAAAGCCCCAGCGTTACTGGAACCTCACCTTCAGATTGATTAGTGTCATATCCAGGATACTCATTGGAGTTGGGGTCTTACCCCTCTGCAGAGGTGTAGTCGGTGTATTCTTTAAGTCCCAGCTGACTCGGCAATACACAGTTAAATGTCAAAACAGTTTTATTTCAGATAATTCAGTTTAGCATAAGAACACAGTTTAAATGTCAAAACAGTTCTATTTTAAACAATTCAATTTAGCATAAATATGCAGTTTAAATGCAAAAATTAGTATAGTGAAGGAAGCACGGTTTAGTTCTATTTAACCCATAGATAGGACCCTTATCAGGTGCTACCACTCCAGGCCAGAGAGGACCTGGGAGCAATGGCAATGAAGGGGTACTCTGCATTCCCCAAAGCTACTGTATTACTGGAACCTCACCACCAGATTGTTTAATGTCATATCCAGGACACTTGTTGGGGGTGGTCTTACCCCTCTGCAGAGAAGCAGTCGGTGTATTCTACAGCCCTAACCGACTGGGCAACATAATTGTTTTTGTGGTATTTTTTCAGCTAATTCAAATCCCTTATTTATTTGTGTTGTTGGGTATTCTCTTTGGTGTAGGGTTGTGCGTGGTTCTTTAAGGTGACCACATAAAAGGAGAATTTACTAAATCATAGAAAAGATGTACAGATGATTGCCTTATATTCTGGAAATACCCATAGGGAGACATTAACAAATTACACAACCTACTCCAAAACAAGATTTACTATGGAACACAGCTCAAATGAACTACCATTTTTAGACATCCTTATAAAAAACATAAATTGCTGAATCATCCTAGATGTCTACTATAAACCCACATATACCCAACAATATCTCCCCTTCAAAAGCCACTCCCTGAAAGCTGTATAAAATCCATCTCTTACACTCTATCATGTAGAATGCACACAATAATCACTGATAAAAACCTAAAAAACTCACTTTAAAGAACTACTTTCAGTCAGTTTGAGGGGAAGTTATCATATTTACTCAAAATGAGGTGTAAAGTAGACTAAATTAAACACACTCTAGCAGGGGTGAGGAGTGACCTTCATAAAGGGACCCATAGCTAGCTGCAAGCGCAAGTGAGTTCAGGTCTCAAGTACCCCATTAGTTGGGCTTTGTGCAATGCATGTTTTCTGATGAGGACATCAAGCTGGAAACATGCACATGTGTAAGAGCAAAAAAAGAAAAATAAATCCTAGGAAATACAAATCGCCTCATGGACTTGCTCATTTTAATATATATATGTGTGTGTGTGTGTATATATATATATATATATATAGATGTGTGTGTGTGTGTGTGTGTATATATATATATATATATGTATACATATATATGCTCCCCTACCCCTGTAGGGTTGAGCTTTCTAGCGAAGGAAGTAAATGGTTGGCACTAGTGTAATGCATATGAATCGAGCTCTCAGTGGCCGTTAAGCCCATATATGTCAACAAAAACAAATTTCCTTCGCTTGTGCTAGTTTCCTTGTGGCTGAGTAGTAGAATCTTGGATTAGCATTTGAGTCAACCGGGTTTCGATCCCAGCTTTGGGAATCTAACCTGTCGAGCCACACTGAAGAGTTCTGATAGAACGAAACAGGTCTGTCAGTGGATGACAATATATATATATATTTGTAATAATATTAGGTAAATATATATATTTCATACCATGGAAGCTTGTCTGCAGCTTCAGGTTTCTTAACATTTTATAAATGACAATCATCAGGCAGAGAATGAAAGAGAATGAAGAAATAGAAAAAATCGAAAATACAGTCAAAAGAATGATAGAATTGTGTACAACACTTTGTGTGTGTGTTATATTTGTGTATTGTTGTGTGTGGACGTATAAGTGATATTTAGTATGTGTGTATGAAGATACATGCGCCACGTGATAAATTTTAGGTTGTTTCCTGGATGCATGAGACGTTATGGCAGTTTGACCGAAAAAAATTTTTTTTATCTGTTTTATGTATTTCTTTATATATTCGTGTGTGTATGTGTGTGGTAATGATTTTAACTAAGGAACAAAATATCATCATTGCATTTCGAAGAAAATGAAGTTTTGATTTGTAAACATAATCGGCGAGTGTCGTATGGAGGGCTAGAATCACAATAAATATCATGGTGATGAAATATGTTATATTGTAATATACTATGGAGTATTATGCAATATTAGTATTTTATGCTGGAATATGATTTGTGTTAGATTGCAATAATAATTTGTATTAGTTATGATGTGTTTATGATATATTGCGTATGCATCATTGTAATCCATGATTTATGTGTGTAAGGGGTATATTGAGTTAAGATGTTGAAATAATTGTTTGTATTAGCTATGTCGGTTTTTTTATGTGTGTGAGTGTGTGTGGTGATGATTTTAACTAACGAACAAATTATCATCATGTTATAATTAAGGAAATGAATATATGATAGGTCTGGAATGTAAGGGTAATAAGATATTGAGCACTCTCCAAATTATATCGCATTTGGTTTGCCACTAACCCATGTAGTGAGATAGTGACAACCAACACTGTTACAATACGACATATATTTGTATGTATATATAGGTGTGTGTGTGTGTGTGTATATATATATATATATATATATATATATATATGTGTGTGTGTGTGTGTGTTTGTTTATTTATATATATATATATATATATATATATATATATATGCAAATTTCATTAAACATAATAGACATTTTATGTCTACATATTTTCTTCTGGATCCGTTCGAATTCCCGTATTACTTTTATCGTATTCGGGGGGGGGGGGAATTGATTTATGTATTGTCCATAGTTGTATGTATCCCTAGTACCTCCCTGGGCCATCATCAGAGGAGGATCTATTACAAAAGTGATGTAACTTTTGTTTTTGCATATTACTACTGTGTAAGGGCGTCTTTGCTGTTGAAGATTATGGCGTTTGCTTTTAAATGTAATTCTATAATTAGTAATAATTATTATAATTTTGTAATAGATCATATAAGGAGCATATTAAAACAAGTGTCCATTGGCACTCCTATGGATTAGTGCAGCACAATGGTGATTACAACAAAAAAGGATGGTCAGCCAAGACGTACCATCGATTATCAATATCTGAATTTGTAAGCGAATTTGTAAGCGAGAACCCGCCCACACACACACACACACTGCCTCACCTTTCCAGCTGGCAATGCAGGTGCCACCCAATACCAAGAAGACAGTGCTGGATGCTGTGGATGGTTATCACTCTGTTATATTAGATGAGGAGTCCCAACCTCTCACAACTTTTATCACGGAGCGGGGGAGGTTTATGTACCTTAGGATGCCTCAAGGCTACTTGACATCTGGTGATGCATACACCCGTAGATATGAAGTTATAAAGGACATTGCCAGGAAAATCAAATTGGTTGGTGATACCTTACTCTATGACACTGACATCAAAAAGGCATTCTATCATACCTTTGATTTTCTGACAAGATGTGTATCTGTAAATATATATATATATATATAGAGAGAGAGAGAGAAAGGGAGATATATATAGATATATTGATGTGTTTGTGTGCATATATATATGTTCATATGTGTACATATGCATGTATATGTGTGTGTTTGTGTTGATGTATACATATATATGCATATATATGTGTGTTTATAGGTGTGTATAGATGTATGTATTTATTGATATATATATGTATATATATTCATATATATATATACATTTATATGTATACATGCAGAAAAATTGAAAACCCATATAATGTAAAATGATGAACATTTTGTTAATTAAATTTAATGTTATAATGTTTTGGTTTGAATAAACCATCATGAGGACTTTAAAAATGATGATACTAAATGTTGAAACATCAGCAATGGATGTTTAATAAAACACAAAAAGAAGGGAGGAAATTATATATATATATAAAGAAAGAACATACAACTGTTTGATATATATATATATATATATATATATGCATGTGCATGTGTGTGTGTGTCTATCTTTTTATTCATGTGTATATATTTCCACATATTTAAAAGGAAATTACTTCATTGATACCCACTAAAAGGCAAGTAAATATTTAGATGCTCCTTATGCTCTCATCATTTCCACTGAATAGTTCTACACCATGGGATTTTTTATACTTTTGTTGAATAGATGCATTTTTAGTCTATTTGTTCTTGTTGAATAAATAGTTACAAATTAAATCTTAGGGTCATCAGTTGAGAATGAACATTATTTTGTGGCCTTCCTCTCAATGGTTTTTTTTTTGCACACCAGCCCCTACCTCACTGAAAATAAATATAATTATATATGTCACTGAAGCCCTATTATGTTGTTGTATAGTGTTAGAAGCATAATGACGAAATGTGATTTGAAAAAATAACCTGTGTGTGTTATGAAAATATTACATTAGTCTCATTATGCATTCATTTTGAATTGTTTCTCAGGATATTTCTTTCTTTTTTTTCCATATCCACATGGAACTATTTTCTGTTACTCAATGAGGCATCTTATTCATTTGACTCTATTATGCCTTTTGATTCTAATTTGAACCAGTAACTGGTACAGGGTTCCAGCTATGAATCCTCTTGCTCCCATTTCCATGGATTTCATGGTCATGCTATACCCTTCCTTTTCCATCTCTGTTTTTAAATATATTTGCTGGTTTTATACTCATGACTTAGTTCCATCTGGTTTTTATATGGTATTGATAATTCTACCACAATGATTTTAAGGTTCACCCTTTACAGACGAACACTGTTTAGTTGCAAACTCTTAGTAGATGTTTTTGACAGGTTCTAATTTCCACTTGATCCAAGAAGATTTTGACCTGGTATAGCTCATTTGCTCAGAGTCAGCATATATTTTGCACCCCCTCTGCAATAAATTTCTGGGTTGAAATAGTTGATTCAGATTTCATACAATTCTTTATAATTCTGACTAGCTCATCCTATAATCTATTATGCCTCCTGGTATATCTCATTAAAGTGAGGACATGCTCCAATGTTTGGGGTTTGTCCTTACATAGGGGACAAGTAGTATCACTTTTTTTCTTCCATTTAAAAAGATGGTCATATGTAGAATGTATTAGAAAACTCAACCTGAGTGGAGCCATCTGCCATTCCAAGTAATAGACTTTTGCAAAGTCTCCCACCAATTTGTCTATTGGCTTTGTTGGGATTGCTGGACTCCCTTTTATGAATCTTTTATTGCCCACCTTGCTCCTTACATCCTGAATGAACATATCTTGGCGATTTTTGTCAGTAGTTTTTGACCACTGCTACTTTTCATTCATTCCTAACCCTTGTCTCCCTGTTTTCTTCTTGAAAACTTGGTTGACCTTAGCCCTTCTTATTGTGTCTCTGATTTTACACTTGTTTCCTGTTTTCAGTGTAGGATTTCATGATTTTATCACTTTATCCTTTGAGTCATCCAAAGTCATTTAGAGTCTAATCTTCTCAGATTTTATTTCCTCCACTATTGATTTATATGGCAATTGTAATTTTGTTTGTCTGCAATACAATGCAACATCAGACAAATCTGGAGGTAAGCCCAACCATTTTCTGTTATATTTTTTAATCTTTGACTTCATTAACTCAAAAGTCCTCGTAGCAATTTTGTGTACAAGTAGGGGCCATATTAGCATTGGAAGAAATATATGCTGCAGATACCAAACCTTGAATTTCCCTTATAATGAACTGCAATTGATCTTATGGAGGCCTTTTTTTAATGTTCTGGATGATTCTTTTGCTTGATTTATATCTTTCTAGGAGTCACCAAACCAATGTCCCAAATTTTTCACTTCTTCTGACACAGTGAGATTTCTTTCATCTTGAAATTTATACTTTGATTTACTTTTCCTTTCCAAAGATAAAAACTTCTAGACTTTTGTGGTTTGAATTTCCTTCTTCACTAAATTATCTGCTCATCCATCAGGCTTAGTATTTTTTGAGTTGTATATTCTTTGGATGAGAATACTGTAGTGTCATCCATGAATGCCTTCACTAGTGGTATATAATACCCTCCACCAAACTCAACAATATCAGCATTGTTTTCTGTTGCTTTCATAAGCAGCTGCATTTTCAGGAAAAAATGTATTAGTGACACATCACATCCCAATTGCAACTTCAAGCCTATTCCAATTAGTTGTATAGTTTCTTTTGGTAAAGCGCATGAGGAATCCATGAAAGTAAGTTCTTAGCATTTTAGATATTTCTTCTTGAATATGATACATCTGAGAGGATAATACTATCATCATATGGTGCACCAATCAATAGATATCAGCCAAATCCAACCAAATAACATATATATGTGTGTGTGTGTGTGTATGTGTGTGTATATATATATATATATATATATATATATATATATATATATATATGTACGTATGTAAAGGAAGTAAAGTTGCGGATTATAGTTGTGCGACCCAAAGGTTCCCTTTTGAATACTTACTATATTAAGGTGTAGGAGAGGGTGTTACTCCTTTCCTTGGATTGCTCCAATATACCCTTGATACATACCTTATTATGCTGAGTGTTAACCAAGGAGGTATCAAGTACCATTTGTTGAGTATGACTCAACCTGGGATTGAACCCTGGTTTCCTGGGTCATTGGCAAACACTCTACCCACTAGACCATGTGTATGTATATATATATATATAGAGAGAGAGAGAGATTGATTGATTAACAAAGTAATCCAAGAAGAAGAAGAATTTAATTTAAAAGGAAGTGAACATTATAACTTTTGGTTCTGATGAACCAATATCAGGACTAGGAAGGATATCTAGTGATGTTAGATCACTGATGGATGTTTAATAAAACATTGAAATAAGGAGTAAATACTATATGTACAGGGAAAGGGGTGACCATTTAATCAATGAATCAGTATTCATGTTTAAAAATATATCATATGACTGTTTAGGAATATTCTGTAGAACTTATTTGTTCTCCCAGATTTTAAATCTGCCAAAAGAAAAAATACTAAATGTAAAAGTGCTCAATGAACTAAATAAAGCAAAATATAAATGCCTACTATGTCAAACCGGGACATTGGCCCAGCGGTTAGAGTGTTCGCCAATGGCCCGGGAGATCTGGGTTCAATCCCAGGTCGAGTCATACCAAAGACTTTAAAAATGGAACTTGATACCACCTTGCTTAACACTCAGCATTATAAGGTACGGTTCAAGGGTAAAGTGGAGCAATCCAGGGAATGGAGTAGCGCCCTCCCCTACACCTTGGTGTAGTAGCTATCGAAAAGGGAGCCTTCGGGTCACCCTCGACTATGGTCGCTAACTTTACTTACTTACTATGTCAAAAAATCTGCCTAGGTTTCACCTAAATGGATCATCAGCACAGTTCTGACCAAAGGATTGGACAAAACTACATTTTATTGATTAAAAGGCTGTTAGAAGGAATAAGATTAGCATAAATAAATAAATAAATATATATATATATATATATATATATATATATATATATATATATATACATATGCACAAGTAAGTAAATTAATAGATAAAAAAAATATATATATATTATAATGAATAAATATGACAAAATTAATGTTACTTAACTACCAAGTAGCCAACTTTTCTTATGTCTATAAACATTAAGCATTTAATTAAGTCATTCATTGGGATTATTATAGTGAGCTATAGCCAGTTTCTCTTCCATGCATAAATTGCAATATTTATCTCCTGCTTTATATTCGCGGCATTCTTTTGCTATCTCCCATTTTAATATAGGATCTGTATTTAGGTTCTTTTGAACTTCCCGCACATACTTAGATAAACTAATTCAATGTCTATGTACTTCATACACAAAAGTACTTCTATGATTGTTATATCTTTTTTAGAAGAGTCTCTGCATGGAACCTGTATATACCTTTTTATCATTCCTACTCACATTACTATTGTTAGATCAACGACTATTTACCTCCACCTTATACACTATACACTCAAATTGACACTTCCCCTTGTGGAGGCAATTATTTTTATTAGTACAATAACATTTAGGGGGCTCAGCACTTTGATTATTTCTAGTTTTTTTTTTATGTTACTTTTATTAATGAAGCTTGCCAATTAGGCATAGTACTGTAACTTAACTGTGTCCCAAGTAAATATTTTCTATAACCTATTTGACAGAGGAAAGTTTTTCTTTAATAATCTAAAGAATTCCATCCCTATCTTACTAACTACAGCAATATTGAATGGTAGCATAAGCCATAATACTTTCCTTGCTTTATTGTTCTTATCAAGTACATTTACATATAAAAATCTCGAGATGAAGCAATATCTAAATGGAAAGGAAATTTAATTTTTCCCAAGCTACTCGAATCAAACCCATACATTACAAAAAATGCTACAGATTGTTAGAATCTACTCTCATTTTCAAAACAAATCACATAAAGCAATGTCCTGGGTTCTATAAGATTTCACCCTACTTGGCAGACATTATGTTAGATGAAAACAATATCAAAATAGAGAATGAATTTTTAAAAAAAGTTTCAAAAAATATATTTTCATCAAAAATCTTTTAGACATTTTTTAACTCAACATTACCATATGTATTTTTCTTCTATTTTTCTTTTTTCTTTTTCTTTCTATTTAAATACTTCATTAATTGTCTTACATATAGAAATATAAATATATTAATTGTCTTACATATAGAAATATTTTAGTTGATAATATAAAAAGACTTTCTACTCACAATAATATTAAAAAATTAAAAATTGTGGAATTTAAACAACCCACTATTAGTGATAACATTTTAAAATGTTTAGAATAAATAGATAGAACAATTTATATTCCAAAATTCTTACAAAAGATAGAACAAATTTTATTCTGAATTTCATTTTATTCACATAATAGAAATAAGTAAAATAAACTGACACTACTGTTTAGCTTCACTTTGTTGATATAAACAAGCCTCACTTTTGTGATAAAAAAGACAAAAAACTCTAGTTTAGTTTAGATATTAAACATTTTTAATTAGGAAATATAAATATATATACACTCTACCGTGTTAATAGTTAGGATACAAACCGAAATTTATGAATTTTTTATTATTTTTTATATTATTTTATATTTTAAATTCCTAGTCCCCATGCAAAAGATGACATGAAATACTTTCTACCTGAAATTTTTGTAATTTCATATCTTAGATAATCCCATCTAAACGCATCAGTGGATCTAAAATGAAATGATATTTAATTAATATTTCTCATTCATTTATATGAATTTTTCTTTGTTTTCTTTTTAGAGCATATATATTTACATGTATATGTGTGTATATCCATATGTATATAAATATTTATAGATATGTATATATATGTGTATATAAGTATATATATTGTTACGCCACCATGTGCCCAGTGGGCTTGCAGGGTGCCGTTCATTCCTACCAAGTCCACCAGTTAAAGCAGGGCACACACATTGGGTGTGGTTTGCCGACACTATTTAATATTACAGATATCACCAACTCCCTAACTGAACCACATTTTAAAGCCACTAGGTGGCTTATAGGTGAATTATTAAAATTCACCACAGCTAACTGGCTAGCTTTCCCCGCTCAAATACAAGTCCTTTAACAAATACAATACTTCCACAACAAAAAAATGACTCTGAACTGCCATGTTTGGGTTAACAAAATTAATAACAATATCCTTTTATTGAATAAAAGAAAGAAACAAAGAAAAAACAATTCAGGTAAAAGCCAGGAGCGAGGAAGTTTTTCTTCTAAATGGTGGACGGTGAAAATACAGTTTGTTAGCAGTAGATATGGCCTGCTTTCCTTCAGACTTTGGGATTTAATGGCAGAGCCCACACTCCAAATCTCAAGTTTATCATATGGGGAATATTCCTTCTTCTCTCCTCTATCTTATCTGGGCTATTCTTTCCTCCCCTAATTTGTCTTTTATTCATGTCAGCATGAATACAGCAAGATAAATTTGTGTATACTTTAATTGTATGTTCACTTACTTGGGATTTTGTAGAATCTTTTCTCCCCTCATTATTGGGCTGCCATAACATATTGATAGATAGATGCACGTCTTATTTCAGATAAGACCAAGATTAATTATTGTCTCTTTACTCATAGACAAGTCTTTTCTTTGGGTATTCGTTTAACGAGGCTCACCATACCTCGGAGTGCGAATTCAATCAAAGGAGGATCTTTTTCTTTTCTCTCAGTGTTCCCTGCTTGGCATTATTTGGGAATTTGGTTTTCTTCCATATCCCAAATTATGTGTCTTCACTCTCCGATGAAGAAACTGCAACTCATTAGTTTCTGTAGTTCTAAAAATTACCAGGTGTTGGCCCCTTGGCGGCTCACTCCACCACACCAATCATGGTCGCAGGTATGCTTCTCTCTGCTGACGCATACATGGCTAATAGAGAGTAGGATTCTCTCATGATCATGTCACTTAGTGCTTATATGGGAGGGTTGAAGAGAGACGCCTTTCTTTCCACTGCCAATTCTTGGTTACTACTATAGTCAGCTGATGGCTAGCATGTCGCACCTCCTTTCCCCATAACCAGGCGAATGTATGAGGATGTCATATTTCTTCGTCACAATATATATGTATATGAATATATGTATATATATAAATGTGTGTGTATATATATATACATATAAGTGTGTGTATGTATATATATATAAATGTATGTATGCATGTATATGTGTGTGTGTGTATATATATATATATATATATATATATATATTATCCATTGCCTAGTCAGCTGATGGTGGGAATGATTCCATTTTTAGATTTTCAATCTAGAATACCTGTGTAATTCAAAATCCAAAGAGTGCTCAATATAAAATAATAATAAAATAAATTACAGAGCAAATTTACCAATTTACTGAGGGAAAGAGGTCTTCAACCTTAAAACCCAAAAGACTCCACCAAGCAGCAAACTGCTGGATCTGTTTGAAAATTATTTATTAAAATTAATTAGGAAAATCAAATTTAGAAAACAATTTAATAGTTTCTAGATTAGAATTAACAACTGATAAGATTTGGGTTAGAGGTGACAAAACTAATAATTTTTTAAAAAATTGAACCATCAAACTATAATAAGATAATAAAGAACAAAATTACTGACCCCTACAAACTTGACTGATATAACATTCCATCTGAAATTAATGACACTGCTAAATTTACTCATAAACTAAACATAGAAGTTGAATCTGTAAAATGATTGAAAAAATGCTTACCTCCTATTTTAGGATCATAAGCTCAATTTTTATGACATAAAACAATGTAGGTTAATTAATCCATCAAAAACTGAACTAGGTATGATTTTTAAAAAATCTTATCTTAAATATTGTATCAAATATACTAAAAAATTCTAACCTGTGGAAGAACTCTTATGATGCTATAAAATAGTTTAAGAACATTAACAACAAAAGAAATGCTACATTTATTCAATTTGATATTATGGGTTTTTATCCATCTATCACAAAGGAGTTATTGTTAGATAGTATAAATCATGGTAGGAACTTCATTGATATTACCAATGAACAATCAGAAATAATATCAAATTGTTGAAAATTCAGTATTCATTATAAAAATTTCACTTGAATTAAAAGTACTACTGAAAACTTTGATGTCTCCATGGGTGCATATTACTCTGCATACATTGCTGACCTGGTGGAGATATACATATTAGATACTTTGAGCAGGATTATCAACCCTAAGCAAATAGGCTTATATGGAGATGATGGCTTCATTTTTATACTAGTGTGTAATGGCCCCAAAAAATCAAGAATTCAAAAGGAAATTTTAAAGGGCCTTTAAATTTCTGGGATTTAAAATTGAGATAATGTCTAATCTAAAAGTAGTGAATTTCCTTGATACTGCTTTTAATTTATCTGAAAATAGCTTTAAACCCTTCCATAAAGACAAACAAACCCCCTCCTATATGAATGTTAATTCTAACCACCCTAGATTGATAATTAGACAACTCCCAAGTGCTGTTAATATAAGAATTAATAGAAAATATTTTTTAAAAATAATTGAATATATGATGCAACCCTTGAAAAATGTGGATTTAAACAAAGATTAGAATGCCTAGAAATTCTTAAAAATAATTTTGAAACTTGTAATAATGAAAACAATAACAATGTTAACAATAATAGTAATAGTAATTGTAATGGCAGAACTGTGAATGGTGAGAAAATTAATTGGTTGAATAACACTAGTGATAGGAATAAAAATGATAGCAGCTGTAGAAATGAAAAAATAAACACAGAAAAAGAAATATAATATAGTTCAAACGCCCCCACTTTGTAAATTATCTACTATTAAGAAAATTTTTAACAGAAAAACAATTAAAATCAGTTATTCTTGCACTAATAATTTATACAAAATCATTAGCAACCATAATAAAAACTTAATCAAAAAATCATATGTTGATAGATAAGGTTTGAGTAAACCATTATGTAACTGCAGGGTTAGAGAAGAATGTCTAATTGGTGGTAAATGTAATTCTGAGAATGTAGTGTACAAGGCAACCATTTTCCCAGTGGAAAACAGAAAAGACATAAAATTATGCTTTGGAATTTCTGTTGGAAATTGGAAGTAGAGGCTTTATAGTCATAGACATTATTTTTCTAACCCTTCGTTAAGAAACCAAACAGCCCTTTCTAAATGGTTAGATAGAATTTTATTAAATGATCAACCACCCCAACTAATTTCAGAAGTAGATGTAATCTCTGTCTAGAAGAAAAAATTAGTATTATAAAATATAGAAATACTAGTAAATTACTAAATCAAAGAAATAAATTGATATTTAGATGTAGTCATAAAAATAGATATAAGCTTATGTAAAATGACTTTAAGCTTTACACACACACACACACATATAATAACAATGACTGCAGTAACTTTCTTTATATGTATATATATATGGATTTGCATTTGTGTATATATATATATATATATATGTGTGAGTGTGTGTGTGTGTTTAGATTTAATTATGTAAATGTACTTTGGATTTTAGTATATATGTTTTAAGATTTGATCGAGATTAATTCTTATATTTTAAACAACTGTTTTTTTTATTTATTTAAATTATGTAATAAGCGATATAAGGTAATAATTTATTTTGATTACAGGGTGCATATTATGAATGATTCTTTGTAGTTCATAGTAATTATCATATTAATCAGAATGATTTGCTATTGGTATTTATGATTAAATATTAATTACTATATTAAGTAATAACATATTGTGATAGTTGTTGATATCTGTTGCTTTTTGTTTTTGTTGGCATTGATGTTATTAATATTTATCATGATTATAATGTTAATAGGTTTAACGATTAGTTGTAATAATTGTAATAGTAAGTCTTAATATGGATCTCTATATGAATTTATATATATATATTCATATGTACGTATGTGCATATATATATATATATATATATAAGTATATGTATACATATATTTATGTATTTCTAAATATACATGTATATATGTATGTGTGTATTATCTTTAATACTTGAAATGATTTTATTTATGAATTTAAGGATTCGAGATTTAGTAATAATATGAATATTATGATAATGTGGATGATACAATTGTAATCTTGAGAATATATAAATTTATGTTGTATTTGTTTATAATTTTAGATAATGTCTTAATAGTAACAGGTATAATTTTATCAAGATCCTTTCACATTTCCTTATAAGTGTCTTGGTTTCAAGATGGAATTGGTGCATGAATTTGGTGCAAGGAATTTAGGTCTGGAGCACTTTTGAACCTTTTATAGGCTATCATCAGGGCTTACTTGCATGTATAAAGAGTGTTTTAGGTATTTTATAATATTACAAAATTACGTAAATAAAGAGTTGAAAAAAACTGAGATGCTGATGAATTTAAAAAACAGAACACTATCAATGGAAATAGAATATCATCAAGAAATATAGAATATTTTGAAATAAAAAAATTTAAGGCATTTCAAAACATTGTCGCTATTTTCAAAATTAATTCTATTGATTCTAGTTTTCTTGGATTTGTAGCCATAGCTTATTAATTTCATGTGCTATTATAGTAGTTTTTTCAACTAGAATTTTTCAAAATTTGGATTTAGGAATAGAATGGGTTTTAGGATGTAAGGCTCTGGAGCTAGAATCATTAAGGAGCATCGTAAGCTGTTTTGAAAGAGTTATTGTGGTAAGATAAAGTTCTGTTTTTTAAATTTATCAGCGTCTCAGTTTTATCCAAGACTACATTTACGTAATTAAGTAATGTTATAAAAAACCTAAAAAAGTTTTTCAAAAACTATTTTAAAAAAACATTTTTTATACATGCAAGCAACTCCTGATTCGAGACAGTTCTGGTAAGTTCATCCACCAATTCCAACTTGAAACCAAGTCACTTATCAAGAAACTTGAAGGGATCTTAATAAAATTATATGGACAAAATGTGTCCTTAATATTTAATCAAACATATATATATATATATATATATACACACACACACACACACACATGTATTTGCATATATATATATATATATATATATATATATATTAGTATGTATATGTAGATCTCTATATGAATTTATATATATTCATATGTACGTATATGCATATATATATATATATATATATATATATACATATATTTATGTATTTCTAAATATACATGTATATATGTATGTGTGTATACATATATGTATATATATATATATATATATATATATATACAAGTATACAAACTAAGATAAAGAATTCATTAACTAATCACTGCTAATAATGCCAGATTTAACAGCACAAAAGTACCCAAAATAATCAGTGATTTTAAACCTGGCTATCTTTACAGGACCGTAAAAGTAAATAAACCTAATCATCATCTGCGCCCAATTATATGATATATACCTACACTGAATTATGGACTCAGGAAAACAATAAAACAACTTATATCACCTTACTTACTTAGTAAATATAAAAAAAAATTCCTTAGACGAATTAATTCAAGTCGTTCATACAATTAAACCCAATAATGATATATTAGCCTCACTGGATGTAGAAAATCTATTTACTCATGTAACTATCAATGAAACAATTGATATCATCATAAATAATATTTATAATGACCTATCTCTTAAAATCAACCCTAATATACTTCAGAAAATACTCCTAACAAGCACTACTGAAGTTCCATTTCATGACCATCTTGGTAATATATAGTTGAAATAGATGGGGTATCTATGGGAAATGTCCTGGGCCCGATCTTCAGTAATTTCTACAACCTCAAAAATAAAATATTCAATTGCATTAGAAAACCTCCAGTATACCTAAGATATGTTGATGATATACTTATTCTTGCTAATGATATTAACAAAATCAACATACTACAATACACCTTCCCCAAAAATTCAGTTCAAAATTTCCTTTTCAGATCTTCTCATTGATACTAACTATAATAAAAATAAGTTCACTACCTCAACTTACAAAAAAAACCCTCTAATAATAACTCCTGTACCCTCAACTTTAAAAGTGAATACCCCTTCAGATATAAAAAAGCAATTATTAATAACCTAATATCCCATGCAAAACTAATCTCCTCCTCCCAAACAATATTTTATAAAGAAATAAAAACTTAAAACAAGCTTTCATCAATAATGAGTTTCTTAACTATATTGTTGATGAACAAATTAAATGTATAATTAAAAATATTAGCCTACAAAATAAGCACTATAACACTCCACCCAGTCAACAAGCATTTTTCAAACTTTTTTACCGCAAACAAATGCACTACAATTATAAATTAGATGAAAATATATCCAAAACATTGATTCAAATAAACATTATCCCCACTGATCCTAATAAAAAAATAAAACTTATCATATACTATTTTAAATTTAAAACCACCAACTTAGTCATTAAAAATAATTCCTCTCCCTCAATTGGAGTATTGCAAAAAAACAATCGTTATATCAATTTAAATGTCCTTAGTATGGGGATTTTTATAAGCCCCGAAAAGCCCGGTTTATTCCTACATTTTGTAAAAGAATAAACCGTACTTAAACAGCAGTGTAGAGATGGTAACAGCTTTTGAAGAAAGGGACGAACGACTTGTACATGCAACAAAATTTATATACAACAACAACAACAATAAATAGGGTTTTTACACCAAATGGAATAAACAACAAATGTGTAAGAGTTCACAAAAGAGAGTTCAAGGAAGAGTTCAAGATGTAAAATATGGTTAGGTTTGTTGTGAAGGTTGTAAGATTGAAGGTAAAGTAGGTTTGATAAGGTAAAGTAGTTGGTTTGCAGATAAAATGCCTGCTGGAACTTAACTGTGTGTGTCCTGTTCCTTTAAACTCAGCACGTGCGTTCATCACTCTTGGGTCCTGGTGGTGAAGGTACCAAAATATGTATGCCGTCAAGGGCTGCTACAATGGACCTGATGCTAACAGTTGAGGGAAGTGGAACCAAAAGAGAGCGAGTCTCCAGTGGAGCTCCTTTTTATGATGGACGCCACGTGACCCCAAGGGGCTGCTGATCGGTGAAACAGGATCACCAGTTCCTTACCAAAATTTCTACATTAGGGAGATTGTATCTCTGAAAACAACAATATATACATAGATTTAACCTCAACTACCCTATCAAGAAGACTTATGATGCACCTTTTTGATACCAGTTCCATACCACAACATCTAAAAATCATTCATGTCCAACAACAGGATTTCAAAAAATTCTTACCGAAAACACAACCATATTAGAACAACAAAATAACAAGGAATAACTACAGATTCTTGAGGCACTACATATTATACAACCCAAACTTAATAGAATTAATTTTGAAACCAGTGCTAATTTACCTAAATGTCTTAAGCTACTGATGCTATTCATAGATACAAATTTGTGAAATAAACACTACACAATACATTGAGTATAAACGCTCAAAGTAGTAATGTACATACAAAAGTTACATCACTGTTGTAATACATCCTCCCCTGATGATAGCCCAAAGTTGGGCAGAAAGTACTTTGGAAATAACTAATTATGAAAGGTTTACAAAACCAAATCCCACCAAATATGATAAGGATTAACAAAAAAATATGTAGAAAAAAAATGTCTATAATGTTCAATCAAATATGTATCAATGAAGAAATGCTGCTGAAATATATATATATATATATATTCATATATATATTTGTGTGTCAGTGTGTATATATGTATGTATGTGTGTGTGTGGGAATATATATATATATATATATATATATATATATATATATGTACTTGTATACATACATATAAATAATATATATATATATATATATGTAAAAAAAATTTTAGGTCCAAAGAGAGAAAGCAATATTTCAAAATAAGTTGGACCATGAAAAAATTTGTTTTTATTTATTTATTTATTTATTTATTTTGTTCTTAGATCTGTGTATGTTTCCAGCTTGTTGCTTTCATCAGAGAACGTGTATGGCACAAGGCCTTGTTGATGGGTTAGTCAATGAAACTTGAACTCACTCATGTTTGCAATGTGTGTATATATGCGTGTCTATGTATAAGTATATATATATATATATATATGTGTGTGTATGTGTGTGTATACATATATAAATATGAAAATATGTATATGTATGTTGTATATTTAGGTAGAAAATCATTATCTAAACTTGTCTGGTTGAATACCGTGGATTCTTTCTTTTTTTTTACAATCTTCAAGTGAAGATATTCAAATCTTCTCGCTCTATAATGTAGGGTTTTTGCTTTACCAACTTGATCCAGACATAAGAAGAGTAGTGAGATATCTTGAATATCTTCCTTTGGACATTTGGAAAAAATAAAGTATCAGTGGTATTCAACCAAATCTATTTATATGTGTGTGTGTATACGGTGTGTTCAAATGAATATTTGTACATATGAAAATTTTCATTCTTTATCTTTCAAACATAGCCTGAACAAAATTTTTATATACATTTACTGTATAAGGATATATTCTTGTAGGGAAAATCGTAACTTACCTGACTAGTGTGTGGGCATGTTTTGTAGAGTTCAGTCGCTTAACAAAAAAAAAAGCTAAAATGACGACACACAGTCGCTTTTATATTTGATTATCTCATGTGAGTAACGCAGACTTTCGCCATTCCTATGCAAATGAGACTATGCCAGGTGTATAAAAGGAGCCATGGAGGGGCGAGTTTGAAGAAGGCGTGTTGTGTAGGCAGTTACATACGACTGGATTGTCTAAGCTAACTCAAAAGACCGTAACGTTATTGAAATCAACTTTCAAACTAGAAGCTATTTCGGCAATATACTACCTTTCGGCAATGAAGGGCAAGATGTTTGACATTGGCTGATTCCGGAGTTTAGTGGTGCTGCGAGTGATATGCCCATTGTCGAGTGGATCAAAATTGTGGAACTTGTGTGTGAGCTTTGCACTATGAAGAATGCTGAGCACATCCTGCCATTAATATTGTGAGGTGGAGCTTTAGCCATATACAAACAACTTAGAGCAGAACAGAAAGCAGATGCAGAACAGATCAAGCTGGCCTTCGTAACCACATATGCTACTGATGCATTTAATGCATATGACCAGTTCATCACTCGACAACTTCACCCAGATGAGACAGTGGACGAGTTTTTTGCTGAGCTGCGACAACTGGCCCAGTTGGTTGGGGGACCATTGCCTGAATGTTGGTTAACATGCACATTCGTTTCTGGACTACCACAACATGTTAGACATCTATTACGTGCTTTATCCAGGATGGAAACGATGAGTATAGAACAACTATTAACCCGAACGAGAGCTGTCATAACTGACAATGAAGGCCCCACAGAATTGGCCGCCGCCTCTGCCAGACGAACATCTTCAGAATCGAAGATGCACAATGATGGTAGAAAATTTGCTTGCTACAGGTGTGGTGGTCCCAACCACATGGCGAAGAACTGCTTACAGAATCACTAAGAGAAGCCAGATAGTCGGATGCACAAGGTTTATCGTGAGATATGTTACTTCAGATGCAGTGGCCTTGGACGTATAGCACCACAGTGCCAGGGAAACGCCAGAGGAGAGGAGGCATCAGCATTAGTCTCCTCCCCGATCAACTGAATACTAAGAAACTCCTCTCCATGAAAGTACATGTAGATGGGTAAGAGTGCATGGCGTTGATCGATTCCAAGTGCTCGCAGAAATCAGCAGGAGTCCTAACAGCTGACGGAAGGACATTGAATTGAATAATTAGATTGGGGGTTTTAAATTTGTTGTAGTAAATGATAAGTCTACCTTTTTTGGTAGGATTGGTAGGAAGAACAATTTTTTAGAGAAGGTTTTTTAGTATATGTCCATCTATGTTGTAATTACTATTAAATTGGTTTTTGTTGTAAAGGTTTATTGATTGGTTATGGTTTAGGGTGTTGTCTACATTATGTTATTCAGTTTTATTAATGAAATGTTTAATTTCTGTATCGAGAATGTAGTTTGGAAACCCATAAGGATTTGCTTCATATTTTTAAGTTCATTAAGGATGATAGTTCGAGAGGAAGATAGTAGGTTAGCTCTGGAAATAAGTGTTTTAATGATTGTTCTTTTATAATGGAAGGTGCATTCACTGTGGAAATTGAGTGTGCAGGGAGTATTGTTGGTGGGTTTTGTATATGTGGAGATGGTAAATTGGTCAATATTGCTTGTGTCTATTAGTACACCGAGAAATTGGATTTTATTGTTGGTATTGATTTCTTGTGTGAAATTAAGAACAGAATTATTTTAAAAGGTCTCTTGTATTATGTATATATATATATAACAGTTGTTATAACTTGAAAGGATCCTCATAGAATTACATTGAGAAAATTGGTCTTTATCATTTAGTCAGGCATGCATATATATATATTTATAACAGTTTATATTATTTTATTTATATATGTTGATCTATCTATCTATCTATCTATCTGTGCACTTGCAAATTATTATTCTATTTTTTGAATAGAGGATTTATATAGTATGAACTTGACTTCAAGTAGGGGATATCTTGGTATAGATGGTTGATGAGGCCTAATAAGGTCTAAAGAGCTGTCCAGTGTTCCTGTATATCGCACACAGTGCTAGCTGGATTTTCTGGTCATGGTAATTCAGTTTATAATGTATAATTCCTCTATTTTCAAAGAAAAATGTATATCTATTTCCATGTCCGTGAGGTGTTGATCACACGGATGCATATCAGCATCCTGAGAAGATGTGGCCCTCTAGGTGACTGTGTCTTTAGTAAGACTACAGATGTAACTATAAGACACATCAGGTTAAGTGGTTGCAAGTTTACCATGACTAGTTAATTTGGCAACGCTTGTGTGCGATGTGGACCAGTGGCTCAATGGTAGAGTCTTGGCTTTGCATTCTTTGGTCACTGGTTCGATCTCCAGTAGAGGAGATCACGGTATACACTGCTGATGAGACCTAATAAGGTCGAAACGGCTGTCTAGTGTTTCCGTATGTTCAACACAGTGCTTGCCGGATTTTCTGGTCACGGTAATTCAAAATATATTATTTATACATGTGTGTGTGTGTATGTATATATATATATATATATATATATATATATATATATATGTTTGTATTTATATCTGTATTTGTGTGTGTATATATATATATATATATGTATATATTTGTATGAATATATTTTATGTATATATGTGTATGTAAATATATTTATATATGTTTATATAATTTACATGTTACATATATATATGTATGTGTATATTTATATATATATATATACATATATATATATATATATATATATATATATATATAGCTTGTTTTTTTTAATGGTATATCAACTTTCTTGTGTTGTTTAATTCAAAATCCATCCTTCTAGAAGAACAGTAGTGATACTATTTAACCCATGGCTTGGAATATAAGGAGGTTTATACCTTTCCCAAAAGTATTTGTCCAAAAGTGAAAATAATAGCATGATTGAAGTTCAAACGCTTTAGTTATTACGCCACAAGGTCACCACTCTCTCTCTCTCTCTCTCTCTCTCTCTATATATATATATATATATATATATACACACATATCTCTGTATATGTATATATGTGTATATATATATATATATATGGGTGTGTGAGTGTGCATATATATATACACATATATAATTGTATAAATATATGTATATACACATATTTGTATATATATATATGTGTATGTATATTTATGTGTATGTGAATATATATATATATATATATATGCTTATTGATATATATGCAAATATATATGTATATATCAATATGTATGTGTATGTACATTGATATATATGTAAATATATGAGTATATATATGTATATTCATATGTGGATATATATATACACTTGGTTATTTATATATATAAATATATATATCAATATATACCTTTTTATACATCTTGTGATTTAAGGAAGATTCTCATTGATTATACGATAATTATATATAAAAACAATAATAAAAAACAATTCCAAATCCTAGAAGTAATATTCATAAAAAATTAAAAAACATAGATGAAATAGCATTTAACTCAGGCACCAACTTATTAAATATTTTTAATCACTAAAAGTCACTGACATTATTAGAAAACCTTTTTACGATCATATGTGTTAAAAGAAAATACTGAAAATGCTGAAAACATTCCAACCGATAACTTACAAACAAATGACTGCAAATTAGTAAAACAGTAAAAACTCAAGTCAACTCAAAATTACACTACCTCTGATGATGTCCAAAAGAATGGTCAAAAGTACTTGGGTAGAAGATATGTGTGTACATATATATATTTATATAAGTACATATGTATATTTGTATATATATATATATAGAGAGAGAGAGACATATATACATGTATTTATATTTCATTTTATATATATGTACGTATATATATATATATATATGAATAAATGTATGTGTATATATATATATATATATATATATATATGTGTGTGTGTGTGTGTATAGATTTATATACTTATGAATAAATATATGTGTGTATATATGTATATGTGTGTGTATAGATTTATACATCTGTGTGTATGTATGTATAAATATGTTGGTATATGTGTATACAAATAGTGTATGTATGTATATATATGTATATATATATATATATATATATATTTGTATTTATATTTACGTATGTGTATGTATATTTATCTCTGTGTGTGTATATATATATATATACACATATATGTGTATATGTGTCCTTATATATATATATATATATATAAGTCTGTGTATATATATGCACTGACCACTCCAATTGCATACTCCTACCCCTTGGATTTCTTCCTCGGATTATATAAAAGTATATATGTGTGTGTGTGTATATATATATATATATATATATGTGTACGTGTAATTTTTTTTACATGTTTCCTTGTAGATATAATTGAATGTGTGTGTATATATATATATATATATATATATATATGTTAATACAAATTTCATTAAACATCATAGACATTTTATGTCTACATATTTTCTTCTGGATCCGTTCAAATTTCCATATTACTTTTATCGTATTCAGGGTGAATTGATTTATGTATTGTCCATAGTTGTATGTATCCCTAATACTTTCTGCCTGACTTTGGGGCATCATCAGAGGAGGATCTATTGGGATCAGAAAGTACTAGGGATACATACAACTATGGACAATACATAAATCAATTCCCCCCGAATCTGATAAAAGTAATACGGGAATTTGAACGGATCCAGAAGAAAATATGTAGACATAAAATATCTATTATGTTTAATGAAATTTGTATCAACAAAGAAATGCTGCCAAAATATACATATATGTTAATATATATATATATATATATATATATACACACATCTGTACATCTATGTATGTATTTATATATTGTAACAGTGCATAAATATTATTCTCAAGACGAGTTTATTTTATGCACCTGTGACGTCAGGGCAGTTGGGCACTTGACCCCTCGCAAAATAAGTCCTAGTGAAGATTCCTTTTTCGGGCATATGGGAACTGGCAAATAATATAGTGTTTAATTTAGGACTAGACTCATTCCGACGCAGGCAAGGAGGATTCCAATTTCACTTTACATATGCCACTAAGTCATTCATTTTCTTACCCCCTCGGATAACAGAAAACATTGACATCTAGGTTAAGATAAAATATTATTCACTGTAGTCGGCTATTCTAATTTCCCATGTATAATGTTTTTAAAGGCAAATAAGACATTTAGCAAGAATAAATTGAAGCAAATGAAGCTGAAAAAGATATATGCAAAAGAAGGCAACTCGACAACATAGCAAACATATTTCAACATAAGGGAACATTTAAACTACAACAACATTTTGTTAGGTGAGGACCAAACAAATATTCAAGGTGCTGGCTATATTTTACCAGCAGACAGTCTTAAACACAAATGTCTCTCTCTCTCTTCTTTTTTTTTCTTTCTTTCTTCTTTCTTTCTTTACTTTTAAGACTTGAAAAGGGAGTTAAGTCCACTTGTTCGTTTACAGTTTATGAAACGAATTTCTTCAGTCTATTTCTTTCCTTTTCTTAATACATATAAGTTCCAATATTTGGAAAGGTTAGGAGGAAAAACAGTTTAAGATGTACTTAGCTTATAATGGGTTTACTTCGCAGATTCCTTTCTTTTACGGGTGAGCAGCGTTCTCTAGAATCTGGCTGGAAGGCACCTGTTATCTTCTGTCCAAAGATTCTGTTCTGCTTTCCCCGGAGCGGGCTGGAAACAGACCTCTTTATCAGTCGATTTCTGTCCCCTAACTGAAAATCCTTTTCCCAATTTCCTCTGATGAAAAGGACCTATTTTTCAGCTTTAGGGCTCTGGCCAATCATTTGGCTTCTTTCCTCCACCTCAGCCGGTTGTGCTACTCCATGACCTGCATTCCCTTCTTCGTCCTATGAAGTTGGGGTTATGGAATGCAGATGGCTTGACCTACATTCTAACTGCCTCAGTGGTCAGTCGCTGGGCAGTTAGATCAAACACAGAAGGGGAAGGGAAATTAAATCTTACTTCTCCCCTCTCAGTGGCATACCACAATATACATATATATATATATATGGGTCAATGTATATGGGTATATGTAAGTATATATATATATATATATATATATATATACATTGTGGACATGAAAGTGAAACTAACGGCAGCTCTCGACAAAAGAGGGTTCGTTTGTGTCTGGCATGCAGGTCAGTGATCTGATACAAAGAAAAGAAAAGAAAAATACTCACCACTGTTTCAATAATCCACCTTCAGCCCATTAAAGAAAAAAAGAGAGGAGGCCCCCGACCGGAATTTTTATAGGCTAAGGAAATGGATTATGGGTAGAGTGACGTAAATAAAAACCGACTCGTTTTTCTTCTTGGTGTGACTTTTTCTCAGCGAGAAGCAGGAAAGAAGGTGGAAGAGAAACGAAGGAAGAAGCACAGAGAAAGAAAGAGAGAGAAAAGGAGAGCGAGAGAGAGAGAGAAGGAGGAAAGGGGAGGAGGAACGCAAAGAGGGAAGTAGTGTAACTAGCACTTTAAACTGAAATCTAAAGGTCGCTGGTTCAATCCCCTATCCACCCTAAAACTACAAGCTATTTCGGTGTAATGGGGGACAGGTTTGACCTGAAATTAATTCCAGAATTCAATGGCTTGACCCCAGTACTTGACTGGGTGGAAACAGTGGAACTGCATTGTCTCTTGTCTGGCGTAAAGAGCATTGAACATGTGATTCCTCTGCGTCTGTCCAGTGGGGCTTTTGCTGTGTATCAACAGCTCAGTGCTGAGGAAAAACAGAGTTATGAGAGGATCAAGGCAGCACCTTACAAAGCGATTGCTATCGACCCTGCCACTGCCTGGGAGCAATTTGAGGCAAGAGCATTACATCCAGGCGAAACTGTGGACGTATATTTGGCTGAGCTAACGAAGCTGACGGTGTTGTTCGGTGGGCTGCCCAAGTGGGCCTTGGCGTACAAATTTCTGGCGGGGCTCCCAACCGGAGCAAAGCAGCTCCTGCGAGCGAGCTCAAACATAGACTCATTGTCCCTTAAAGACCTGGTAGACTGGGCCAGGACCAGGATGAAGGACAATTCCGAGCTGAGGGATCCGGTAATCACCGCTGCACAATCCACACCGAGTAATGACAGACCGTCTCAGGGGCCTAGCCCATGTAGTGGGGTCGTGTGTTATAGGTGCGATGGCCAGGGCCACATTGTGAGGAACTGCAGGCGGCGACTGACAGCTGTTCGCTGCTACTGATGTAATGAGACCGGACATATGGCCCGGGATTTTGCGGGAAATGGGGCCAGGGGCAAGGTGCCGGCGTCAACCCTTCCCCAAAGCAGAAATTAAATGAGGTGCTACTCATCATTCAGGTCTATGTCAACGAGACATTGTACTCAGTACTCTTCGATTCCGTTTGCTCCCGCACCATAGTGTTCGCGGGTCTCTGCCGTACTTGGAATGAGAAGGGTGTCAGGGTGACCACCATCTGTGGAGAAACGCGGACATGTTGCGGGGTGGGCGCGATAAACATCCACACAAGCACTGGAAACTCGCCCATAGTCGAGGCGCTAGTAGCGCTCAAAAAACCACTGAGCTTTGACCTGCTTCTAGGCTATGATGCCGTTCACATAACGCAGACAGGGGCAGTACAGTTTCAGGAGAAGACCCCGGTGTGCGCAGCGCTGAGGATCGACCAGCCAGTATCAAATTTGACCCACACCAGAAGGCTTGGACCGCCTCATGGAGGTGGTCGGGAAATCAGGAACCAGCCAAACTGCAGAACGGAGTAGCCGAGTACCATGTGCCCAACTAAATAAGGCCTGCATACGAAGAGGAGCTCCGTGAATGGATTAAGGATGGCTGGTTAATTCCATACGCCTATAAGAAACTTGGACCTCCCAAAGGTTTGATCCCGCTGATGGCGGTTGCTCAGCACAACAAAGCAAAAGTGAGGCCAGTGATGGACTACCGCGAACTAAACGCGCATGTTGATGCATTCACGGCAGATGCTGACGTCTGTGCCAGCAAGCTACGAGAATGGCGCCAGCTGGGTTTCATTGTGTCCCTGCTGGATCTAAGAAAAGCGTACCTGCAGGTCCAGGTCAGCGAGACGATGTGGCCGTTTCAGACGGTGGTATTTGCCGGCAGAAGGTACTGCCTTACCAGACTGGGCTTTGGGCTGAACGTGGCACCCCAAATAATGAAGACCATCGTCAACGCTGTGTTGTCACAGCAAGAAACAATAAAAGAGGGGACATCGGCGTACCTTGATGACATATACGTGAACGAAGACGTTGTGTTGTCATCACACGTAAGGTCCCAACTGGCTGAGTTTGGTCTGATCTGCACGGACCCAGAACGTTTGGAGGATGGCGCCCGTATCTTGGGCCTGAACGTTCGACAGGAGCGGGGGACCTTGAAGTAAGGGCGCGGAACTGCAGTTCCTGAAGTACCCGATGTCTTCACGAGACGAGCTGTCTTCTCCCTGTGTGGAAAACTTGTGGGGCACCTACCAGTGTGTGGATGGACTCGTGCGGCAACAGGCACCATAAAAAGGAGAGCAAGTGCAGTCATCAAAGGCTGGAACGATGAAACAACGGACGATCTGTTGGTTCGCATGGTGAAGGAGACCATCGCAAGGGTAAAGCAGGACGACCCTGCAAAAGGAGATTGGTGCATACAGGGAGACAAACTGAATGTGTGGGTGGATGCGAGCTCTCTGGCGATTGGTGTGCTGTTGGAGAAGGATGGAGCTGTGATTGAGGACGCCTGCTGGTTGCGACCGACGAATGACACTGCTCACATCAACCTGGCAGAGCTCGATGCGGTGATGAAAGGCGTCAACCTGGCACTCCAGTGGAAAGTCAGGAAATTACGCATACACACTGATTCGCTATGCATATACCACTGGATATCGGACACACTGACAGGCAAGGCCAGGGTGCGCACCAAGGCGGCCAGTGAGATGCTGATCAGACGGAGACTGGAGACCATAAGAAAGCTGGTGACGGAGTACAATCTGTCTGTGGATGCGGTACTTGTCACCTCAAACTGCAACCTCGCTGATAGGCTCACTCGAGTGCCACAGATGGTATGACGCCATGAAGAAAGAAGCTGGGCCAGTACCGTTACTATGTGCTGCCTCTGTTGAGGCAGCGGACAAGATCAGGGAGATACACCACGACAGTGGGCACCCCAGAATGAGACGGAATACTATTTTGTGCAATTGACCAATCCGTCAGTGTCAAAAAGTCCAGTGTGAGCGGTGGTCAAGGAATGCTAAACATGCCAGTCAATCGACCCCGCCCCAGCTAGATGGTGGAAGGGTCGGCTGGGAACAGATACGACTTGGAGCCGACTGGGTATGGACGTAACCCATTATGGCAGCCAGCACTTCCTCACACTAATAGATTGCGGACCGATGAGGTTCGCGATTTAGTGCCCATTAGTAAGACAGGACTTCTCCAGTGTCATCCGTGAATTGGAGTCCATATTTTACAAAAGAGCACCGCCTGAAGTGATTCTCACAGACAATGACACAGCCTTCTGCAGCATGGAATTTAGGCGTCTCGTAGACGAGTGGGGGATCAGGCTCAGACACCAATGTGCGTATGTGCCGAGTGGCAACGGCATTGCAGAGCGGTCCCACCGAAGCGTGAAGAGGATCGCGGCTAGGAAGGTGTGCACGATTGCGAAAACGGTCTATAGATATAATACAACACCAAAGGATGCTTTGACTGCTGCGAGCGCACTCGCCAATGCAATCCATCGGTACTGAGTGCGCATCGTGCCTGATGATCCGACCGCGAACCCCAACGCTGATGCCGATAGTTCCGATGGCACTTCAGAGAGCTCAGATGAAGAAGTCCAGACAATCCCCCTTCGTAGGAGTGCCCGCAACAAACGACCACGTCCGCCATGCCACATGTGTGATCTTGAGACCAGGGGGAAGTGTGGACATGAAAGTGAGACTAACGGCTGATACAAAGAAAAGAAAAGTAAAGAAAAATACTCACCGCTGTTTCAATAATCCACCTTCAGCCCATTAAAGGAAAAAAGAGAGGAGGCCCCTGACCGGAACTTTTATAGGCTAAGGAAATGGATTATGGGTAGAGTGACATAAATAAAAACTGACTCGTTTTTCTTCTTGGCGTGACTTTTTCTCGGCGAGAAGCAGGAAAGAAGGTGGAAGAGAAACGAAGGAAGAAGCACACAGAGAGAGAGATAGAGAAAAGGAGAGCGAGAGCGATTGGGAAAATCAAACTTGCATCCTCTTGATCATGAATCATGTTTGACATAAGCGCGCATGTAAATTACCACATTGTCCGATTGACCTGGATATTGCATTTTGACATGATGACTTAAGTCCTACCTGAATGCACTGGAGGCAGTGATGTTTGAGTCTCGGCGAAGCACGACATGAGACGAGCTTGGATACAGGCCCTCTGGAGAAGATTGTTGAGGATGGAAAGGGCATATTTACCAAGAGATTCGTACTGCAGCTGAAGCACATCTTCTTGTGTGGGTGACTTGTTGGGCACCTTCTGGTGTGCAGTTGGCTTTGTGTGGCCTGCAGAATACTCAAGAGGCGAGCAAGTTTGGTCACAAAGGGCTGGGATGATGAAGCAAGAGACACCGTACTGCAGCGTATGATGTTCAAGACCATAGAATCTGTGCAGCTGGATGGTCTGGCCCATGGGGACTGGTGTGTGAACTGCAAGGAGCTGAACATATGGGCCAATGCCAGTTCCCTAGCAATTGGAGTAGCCTTGGAGTGGCGAAATGGTGTTGGTGGATGCTTGTTGGCTGCGACCCGAAGCTGACACACAGCACATCAACTTGGCTGAACTGGATGCAGTATTGAAAGGCATCAATTTGGCTCTCCAGTGGCCAGGTAAGGTGCTACACGTAAAGATGGATTCTGTGTATGTATCACTGGATATCGGACACACTGACTGGAAAAGTGCATGTTGGCACCAAGGCAGCAAGTCAGATGCTCATTAGGAGGCGGCTGAGCACACTCAAGGAGCTTGTGAAGGAGTACGCGCTTACTGTGGATGTGACGTTGGTTCCGTCGACACAGAACATTGCCGACCGACTGAAACGAGTACCACTGCGGTGATTTGAGGCGATGAAAAAGGAAAACGAGCCTGAACCGCTGATCGGCACAGCCCATGTAGACAAACTAGATGCGAGTCAAATCATGGCTATCCACAGAGGTAGTGGACACCTGGGAGTGCGACGTACAACCTATTTCGTAAGGAGAATTTGCCCAACTGTAGCAAAAGCAGCTGTTAGTTCAGCCATACGGATGTGCAAGGAATGCCAGTCCATAGACCAGCACCGATCCAGTGCGAAAAAGGAAAGCTGGAAGTGAATAGGAACTGGTAGAGTTTAGGAATGGACATCACACATTACAGTACCCGCCATTTTCTAATGCTCACAGACTGTGGCCCATCGCATTTCTCCATTTGGAAGCAATTTGCGAGGCAAGTGTGATTCGTAAGCTTGAGGTGGTGTTCTTCGAACGTGGCCCACCGCACGAAATCCTTACGGACATTGAAACAGCCTTCCGCAGTAGAGAGTTCCAAGCTTTCGCACATGAGTGGGGAATTCACTTACGATTTCGTTGTGCATACGCCCCAGCAGGAAATGGCATAACGGACTAATGTCACCGTACAGTGAAACGGATTGCAGCCAGGATGCCCTGTCCCATACAGGAGGCTGTCTACTGGTATAACATCACACCCAGAGACAACATATCACCCTCCACTGTGCCTGCCAACAGGATTTATTGCTACAAAGTTGGGGTGAAAGGGGCTAATCATGCGACAGCATCCCTAGGTACCAAGCACAGCTCTTACCAAGTCAGAGACCATGTGTGGATCAAAGTGCCATAGTGTCGATGTACCACGAAGTTCAGCAAGTGTGAAGTGTCCAAAATAATTAGCCCACAGTTGATTTTGGTGGATGGGATACCCCGACATGTAAAGGATCTGCACCCTCACCACTGTGTCATCACGCTGGAGGAAGATTCTGACAGCACAACATCCTCTGAGAGAAGGGCAGAGAGTCTGCTGCAGGATGACGGAGAAGATTCTGTGCCAGACAGTGCACCCACTGAAGGAGCAGAAGCTGGAACTCCCTTTCTGCCTTTACAAAGAAGTACCAGATGCAAGCACTCGCTGCCAGACTGCCATCTTTGTGATCTTATGATCAGTGGGGAGTGTAGTGTGAGAAATCACCCACGTGGCAACTCAAAGCGTGCACGAATATGTCTGGCATGTAAAATGAGATCAGAGAGAGAGAAATGGGCGATTGGGAAAATCGAACTCGCATCTTCCCAATCAGGAATTGTGTTTGATGTAAATTACCACATTGTGCGATTGACCCGGATGTAACATTTTGGCATGATTACTGAAGTCCTGCCTGAATGCACTGGAGGCAATGACATTTGAGTCTCAGCAATGCACAACACAAGATGAGCTTGGATATGGGACTGCTGGAAAAGATTGTTGAGGAAGGAAAAGGAATATTTACCAAGAGATTCGTACTGCAGCTGAAGCACATCAGCAGACACAACTGTATATGAAAGATTATATCAAGCCTGGATATTTGCAAAACCATAAGAAGAAATTGATTACATGTGTTCTTTTTGTTGCCGAGGAGGCATACCATTCACCCCTCCCTCTTATTCATATATATGTGTATCTATATTTGTGTGTGTGTGTATATATATATATATATATATATACACATATGTATGTGTGTAAATATCTCCCTCTCTCTCTCTCTCTCTCTCTCTCTCTCTATATATATATATATATATATATATATATATATATATACTTAAAACTGCATGTATATATACATATATATATATATATATAATTTGTGCATGTACATATATATTCATGTATATATATGTGTGTGTGTGTGTATATCTGTATATACATTTACATATTCCTAAAATATCATGGCCAATGCAAATATATGAGGTATCAATTTCAAATTTGAAAACAACGGAGCAATTAATCACTAAATATGGATAAAAATGGTTGCGAGTACCTAACTCCTTCACAAAAAAACACTATACAGTTCATTAAGAAAGCTAAAACTTTTGATGTTGTCACTTGTTTAGTAATTTAAATTAGGTAAAGCACAATTTTTCCAGATGTTGCGGGACTTTCACAATCCTCTACTGAAGAATGCCCAGCCTTCTATTAATCTGGTAGTAAATGGATGGAAAAATAGCTGCAGAGAATCCAGAAACGGCCCTTAAGATGAAAGAAATAATTGGCATGGTGGCGAATGGAAGAATTGGTCTCAGCCTTCATCCACAGTATTGGTGGTCCAAAGAATCCACAGTAAACAAAAGGAAAATGGTTTTGGAAGAAATTTATCATCTTGAGGAGATCAGGCATATTGCTACAGCTGTAGGATAAAGGAAACAGAGCACATGGTCTGTGGGACAGTGCAAAAGACAGAGCTGTTACATGGGGTGACCTCAAGCACATGGATTCCAGAAAATTAAGTTTCCTCATAAGGGCAGTCTATGATGTCTTACCAACATAAGTCAACCTTCATGTTTGGGTGTTAACTACATCCAATCAATGCAGAGCATGTGCAAAAATTGCCAGCCTCAAATATATTCTCACTTGATGTGAGTTTGCTCTAAGAAGCTACACATGGAGACATAATGAAGTCCTTGAGATTTTTTCTGAGGCTGTGAAGATATGTTGTGAGATTGCCAATTAAGCTCTAAATCACATCACCAATAGAGCAATTCTTTTCATTAATGAAGGAAATATTTCAAAAATTTCATGTAAAAATATGCACAGATCATGTCGCAACCAATTTAGAACATCATTTTGTATTTCCAACTGAAATATCCTTAACTTCCCAGTGTCCTGATATTGTCATTTGGCCTGTAAAAAAAGTTTTTGTTATTGAGTTAATGGTCCTTTTTAAAGAAAATTTTGACTGAGCACATCAGTGTAAGTTGGAAAAATATGAGAACATGCAAGAAGAATGTACCAGAATGGCTTGATAACCAATGTATTTACTATCAAGGTCGGATGTGGAGTTTCGTTACCAACTAAACCTCTGCATTCTTGACTAATCTCAGACTTTCTCCATCTGATAAAAGGAAATACATAAAAAAGATCCAAGGTAAGGCTATAGTGGCATTAGCGTGGATATGGCAATCCCATTGAGTGACGACAATCCTACCAAATCTGGTGGTTTCGTGAGTTACTGCTGGGGCACTCGGGGCTAGTGGTAATCATTGTATGATACGTCCATATATATATATACACTAGTAGGAATATTTTTATATGCACACACACACACACACACACACACATGTATATATATATATATATATATATACACACAGATATATATACGTACTTATGTATATATATATATATATACATGAACAGATATATGTATGTATAGAAATACATATTCTCTCTCTCTATATATATATGTATATATATGCGTATATGCATATACATCTACTCACACACATAAATATATGTATAGATATATATATATATATATGCACACATACATACACACAGAAAAAGTGAAGAACAAGGTAATCCAAAAGTAAGAATTTAATGTAAAAAATGCTTTAACATTTGTTGTAATGAACCATTATCAGGATCCAAAGACTCCTTTTTCATTAGCTACTACACCAAAGTGTAGGAGAGGGTGCTTTACCTTTTTCTGCATTGCTACACTTTACCTTTGATTCATACCTTATACTGCTTGGTGTTTTGCCAGACTGCATCAAAAACCGTTTTTTGAGTCTTTGGTGTGACTTAACCTGGGATTGAAACCCAGTCTCCGCAGCCATTGGTAAACAATCAACCCATTCGGCCAATGGGCTGGTACACACATGTACATACATATATATACACACATATACACATACAGAAACACACACACACACACACACACACACATATATATATATATATATATATATATATATATATATATATACACATGTACCCATATACATACATGTATATATATATAAATGCACATATGTATATAGACATGTATGTGTATATATATATATATATATATATATATATGTGCACACATAGACAAATACCGATACATACATATATATATATAAAAAACATATATACACACATACATTGTTGTATACATATACACACCTTATATACATGTGTATAATACCGGACATTGGCCTAGTGGTTAGAGTGTTCGCCAATGGCCCGGGAGACCTGGGTTCAATCCCAGGTCGAGTCATACCAGAGACTCAAAAAATGGTACTTGATGCCTCCTTGCTTAACACTCAGCATTATAAGGTACAGATCAAGGGTAAAGTGGAGCAATCCAGGGAAAGGAGTTGCGCCCTCCCCTACACCTTGGTGTAGTAAGCTATCGAAAAGGGAGCCTTCGGGTCACCCTCGACTATGGTCGCCAACTTTACTTACTTATATACATGTGTAGATATATAGTTGTATATACACATACGAATAGGTGTCATATAATAACTGATGTTCGTATTGCAGCATTGCTTCCATCAAATCCTTGATTAGATGATAACTCTGGGTTCAGGCATGATTTCGGGGCCAAAGTATCATTATCACTAGCCCAAACCACCCCAGCAGTAACTCACGATACCACCAAACTATGTTGGACTGTCATCCCTTTATGAGATTGCCATATTGACATTGATGCTTTTAGAGCCTTATCTTAGTTTTTTTTATGTATTTCCTCTTGTCTGATGGAGGAAATCCAAGATTAGTTAAGAATGGAGAGGTTGAGTTGGTAATGAAACCTCTGCATCTGACATCAATGGTTAATACATTGGTTATCTAGCCATTTCTGACATATTGTTCTTGCAAATCCTCATATTTTTCCAAGTTATGCTGATGTGCCCAGTCGAAATTTTCTTCAAAAGGGACTGTTAACTCAAAAAGGAAGACTTTTTTTACTTACTTTAACAGACGAAATGACTATATCTGGACACTGGGAAGTTAATGATATTTCAGTTGGAAATATGAAATGATGTTTTAAATCAGTTGAGATGTGCAAGTCTGTGCAGCCATCAAGCGATGATGATCTGTGCATATTTTTATGTGAAAGTTTAGAAATATTTTCTTTTTTAATGAAATGAATTGCTCTATTGGTAATATTATTTAGATCTTTATTGGCAGTCTTACAACATATCTTTGCAGCATCGGCAAAAATCTCAGGGACTTCATTATATCTCCACATGTAGCTTCTTAGAGGATTCTTGTATCCAAGGAGAATGTGTTTGAAGCTGGCAGTTTTCTCGCATGCTCTGTATTGATCTGATGTTGTCAACCCCCAAGCATGAAGGTTGACTTGTTTTGGTAAGACATAGTGGACTACCTTTATAAAGAAACTTATTTTTTTAGTTTCCATGTGCTTGAGGTTGCTCCAATTGACAGCTTTGTCTTTTGCTCTCTCCTACTTAATCCATGCACCCTCTTTCCTTTATTCTACAGTTATAGCAATACACCTGACTTCCTCAAAATGATGAATTTCCTCCAAAACGGTTTTCCTTTTATTCATTGTGGATTCCTTGAACCACCAATGCTATGGATGAAGGCTTAGACCATTTGCCACCATGCCAATTATTTCTTTCATCTTAAGGGCCAATTCTGCATTCTCTACTGCTATTTTTGCCTTTCATTTTCAACCAGATATTATGGAAGGCTGGGCATTCTTCACTAGTGGGTCGCAAGAGTCACACAGCATCTGGAAAAGTTGTGTTTTACCTAATTTATATTCCTCAACAAGTGACAATGTCGGAAGTTTTATCTTCGTTGATTAACTGTATAGTGCTACATTATAGAGTTAGGTACTCCCAATCATTTTTTCTTATATTTACTGATTAACCACTCCATTTTTATCATTAAGGGTTTTTGAACTATTGTCTTCATCTTTATTGTTATTTCCACAATGTTTTTGCTGATATGTCCTCCGACCTTCTTCAGGTGTTTGTTGAACTCGGGAACCCTCACAGAACTTCGAACTACATCCTTTATTGAAGGCAGTAGTGCGAGGTGAGATTGAAAAGTCAGGTATGGTGAACCATATATGGAAAGAAAAGGGAAACCATCTGTTCTTATGGGATAAAGTTGAAATAACTGATAGGGCTGAGCATTGGAGGATTAGATGCCTTAAGGAATCAGCATATATGTTGGGCTACAATGACCTGCTGAGTAGACCAAGTATAGAGTTGAATACAATATGGGAACCGATAATTAAGAAGGCTAGATGAAGGGGAAAAAAAATCTGAATATGAGCACAGGTAAAAAATCATACATAATAGTAGTAATTCTATTCAAGTAAGAACATTAAGTTTATAAGTCCTAAAAATTCGCTCTGAATTGTCCAGCAGGACACATGGCATAACGGTTATAGGCATTGGTTCCCTAAGCTTCTAAGGAGACAATCATCTGGAGGTTGTAGGTTCAATCCTGACTGCAGGCAAGTAACAATACAGGAATACTTAACACTTATACCCGGTTATGGCAAACAGAATCAGAACAGGTGACCTCCGTGGATTTAATAAAGGACGTAGTTCGAAGTTCCATGAAGGTTCCGGAGTTTGACAAACACCTGAAGAAGGCCAGAAGACATATCAGCTGAAACATTGTGGAAATAACAATAAAGATGAAGACAATAGTCCAAAAACCCTTAATGATAAAAATCGCCAAGCTTCATCTCAGAAATTTAGACAACTAAAACCACTCCATTGTTTCAACTTTCGTAAGTGACATGTCATATATTTTCATTAGCCCTGATAATTTAGGAATTAATCAAAAATAAATACACCAAATTTTATCTTTGTTCAGGAGGTCACATTTATCAGTGGAGCGTAATCCATCTTTAGCTGTTTGCTCAGGTCCTGCCGATGATGTCGATCAGTAAGTGGTAGGGAGTAGCAGTTACTGAGGCTCCTGATATTTTTTTGTGGATTGTGGGGATTTCATTCGCATTGATAGAGAAGTTTATCTCTCTGCAGTTTCCTTTAATTATTGACAAACTGTGGCATTTTGAAGGCCTTATTTTCATCACAACTCATTTGAAGAGTTCCTGGAGGTGTGTCACCAGTTGTTTCATGTGTGATTTGGATTTTGCGACTAGAGTTACATCTTCCATAAAAGCCTTCATAGATGGACCGGTTATTTCATTAGTGTTGATTCAGCACTCCATTATATCATCTCCATTTCCAAAACGAAAAGTAGTGGAAAGATTACACATCCCATCATAATGCCAATATTCAACTTTTGCCAATTAGTTAAATATTTATTATTAGGAAACCTCTCACATGTACATTTAAAGTATGCTGATATGAGGTGTTTAATGTCCTTTGGAATCCAAAAGAAATCCATTGCTTTCTCAAGTAGTTGGTGTCTTACTGAGCCATATGCGTTTTCTAGGTCTAACCAAATGACATGAAGTTCAGTTGCTTTATTATCTTTGGCCATTTTTATTCAGTTACACGACATAGTGGTATGTTCAATACAACCTGGAATGCTGGGAATTCCAGCCTTTTGTATTGATGTATTCACATACCCATTGTTTATCACGAATCTCATCATCCTCTTTGCAATAACACTGAAAAAGATCTAACCTTCTCCATTGAGTAAGGATAGTGGTCGAAACTGATCTAGTGTATATATGTATATATATATGAGTACGTATATGTATGTGTATACATATATATACATATGTATAATGACATATATATATACATATAATAACAATACAATATAATGACAAATTGGAAAAACTTTTAGTAAAAGATGTTTATTTTTTTACTGAATCTGTTTTGCTATATTAAATAGCATTTTCAACTGTGGATGTGAAAAAGGAATGTTTGTTTTTATGTTATGTTGTTGTTGGTAACAATTTATCTCCAACTTTGGCTCAACTGATCATCACATTATACTGAGCTATTGAGCTTGTATCAGAAAGGTGCATTGTAAGTCTCCTCGACAGGGTAGTTGAGGTTAAACCAACATATATATTATTATTATCAGAGATACAATCTCCTAAAGGACATTTAAATTTATATATAACGTTGGTTTTTTGCAAAACTCCAATCGAGGGAGAGGAATTATTTCTAATGACTAAATTCGAGGTTTTAAACTTATTGTAATATATAATAAGTTTTATTTTTTTATTTATCAGCATTTAAAAAAACATTCATGCCCAACAACACAATTACGGAAAATTCTCACCGACGACACAACAATATTAGAACATCAAAATAATAAACAAAAACTACAGATTCTCGAAGCACTACATATTAGAAACATGCAATCGACACTTAATAGAATTAATTTTCAAACCAGTGCTAATATACTTGAATGTCTTTAGCTACTGATACTAATTATAGAATTCCATTTAAAAGCAAACGCCATAATCTTCAACGGTAAAGACGCTCTTACATAGTGGTAATATGCTAAAACAAAAGTTACATCACTTTTGTAATAGATCCTCCCCTGATGATAGCCCAAAGTCTGGCAGAAAGTACTAGGGATACATACAACTATGGACAATACGTAAATCAATTCCCCCCGAATACGATAAAAGTAATACAGGAATTCGAACGGATCCAGAAGAAAATATGTTGACATAAAATGTCTATTATGTTTAATGAAATTTATATCAATGAAGAAATGCTGCCAAAATATATATATATATTTATACCTTTTTGTGTATATATATATTTATATATGTGTGTGTTTGTGTATATATATATATGTATATATGAAGAAAAGTTTTTAAAAAATCCAAAATTTGATGAATTTATAACGTAAGTCAACATTGATTGTTTCAGTTGTGTTAACTTTTTTCTGGTTACTTAATTCATGAAAAATGTTAAAATTGCTATGGATACTTGATGTAATAACAGGAGAAAAGAAAGTGTGTATAAAAAGAATATATACACTCTTTCTGTTCTCTTATTTTATCAAGCATCCATTTTAACAATATTTTTAATGAATTTAAAGTCCTGAAAAAGGTTATTACAACTGAAATGTTCAAGTAGACATTCATAATAAATTCATCAAATTTTGGATTGTTTTTTCCAACTTTTTTCATACTGTTGGATTTATTTCCTTATTTACTTCCATATATATATATATATATATATATATATATATATATATTTATTTAATTGGTTGGTTGGTTGGTTTTTATGGCATATCAACCCTTCTTGATTATTTAATGCCAAATCCATTTTTATGTAAATAATCAGTTCTATTTCAAATAATTTAGTTAAGCATGAGTACACAGTTTAATTGTGAAAAACATTTCTATTTCAAGCTATTCAGTTAAGTCAAGCAGTTCTAATTCAGCTAAGTATAAGTACAGATTTTGTTTACACACAGTTAAATGTCAAAACAGTTCTATGTTAAACAATTCAGTTAATTTAGTGTAAATACAGTTTCAATGTCAAAAAACAGTTCCTTTTCAAATTTATCAGTTTAGCATAAGCACGCAGTTTAAATGCAAGTACAGTTTAATTGTCAAAAACATTTCTATTTCAAGCTATTCAGTTTAGTCAAACAATTCAGTTCAGCATAAGTATGCCGTTAGTTCTATTTAACCCATAGATAGGGTCCTATCAGGTGCTACCACTCTGGGCCAGAGTGGACCTGGGAGCAATGGGAATGAAGGGGTGCTCTGTATTCCCCAAATCCCAGCATTACTGGAACCTCACCATCAGACTGTTTAGTGTCATATCCAGGACACTTGTTGGCGTGGGGGGGTCTTACCCCTCTGCAGAGGTGCAGTCAGTGTATTCTACAGCCCCAGCCGACTGGGCAATACATAGAGTTGATGGCAAAACAGTTTTATATCAGATAATTCAGTTTAGCATAAGTAAACAGTTTAGATTTTAAAACAGTTCTATTTTGAGCAATTCAGTTCAGCATAAGTACACAGTTTAAATATCAAAACAGTTCTATTCTAAACAATTCAGTTTAGCATAAATACAGTTTAAATGTAAAAATCAGTATTGTGAAGGAAGCACGGTTTAGTTCTATTTAACTCATAGATAGGAACCTTAATCAGGTGCTGCCACCCCAGGCCAAAGTGGACCAGGGAGTGATGGCAATGTAGGGGTACTCCACATTCCTTAAAGCTTCAGCATTACTGGAACCTCACCATCAGATTGTTTAGTGTCATATCTAGGACACTCGTTGTTGGGGTCTTACCCCTCTGCATTCTGTATTCTACAGCCCCAGCCGACTGGGCAAATATATTTAATTGTATTCATGTGTAGATATATATATATATATATGCTTTCTATTTACATTGTGGGAATTTCAACAGTGTCTTGCTGTACTTGGTTGACTGCGTTGTTTTCTTTTACCAATTGTTTAATATGTTGTTTATTTTTGTCTGCCATTTGAATATAGGTTTTTTGTATCAGAAAAGCTCTTTTGGCAGTATGTTAAAAAAGTAGACACATTCATATATTAAGCTGTTGCAGGTAGGAAGGGTATATATAATCATACATAGCACCCCATCGAAAACATTAAAATTACAACTTCTCATTTTAAAGTTTATTGTAGCTGGAAAGACTTTAGTGCTATTTGTTGATCAATAATCAAGTATGTGGCATACTTTTTTAGGGAAACTTTTTAAATTTATAGCTTTAAAAAGTGAAATCAGTAATGTTATCCAAGTGAAAGAATTTATTAGATTTGCTCCATAATCATTGAATGTCCTAGTGAAAAAAAATCTTTTTAATACACTGTCTACTATTGGATGTTTTTGATTTAAATCTCAGCACAGATAACATTTTGTTTCGTCTTTTGTAGAATTGATTTTACTTTTCAAAGTAAATATTATACACTGATTGGTGAGAGGGTGTATATATAAAAATATCGCCTTTTCTTTAACAAATATTGCTTAGTACTAAAATCTTTTTTGTAGGTTTTGCAAGCAGGCTGATGAAAACAAACGTCAGAAAGTGGCTTTAATTTGGGATAAATTGATCACTATGACCATTGAGGAAGTGGAGGTAAGAAATCCATTTTTATCATTTGCTTAAATCATTATCTCTGATAAGAACACTGGTAATGTTTTTTCACTGAATTTTTGAGATGAGAAATTATACACTGCTGTACCGTGGCCGTCGCTATAATACTATAATAATGGTATTATAGCGATGGCCACGGCTGTACTCAGATCAGTATCCTCATCTCAGTTGTTATTATAGTGATGTTTTGGTCATTATGCCCTAAGGCTTTCAAATGTTAGTTGTAGATGGTAAAAGACCGTGGCCTAATGGACAAGTGTTGGTTACAGTGTATCTAGTTTCCTGGTAGCTGTGTTTTCTATCATGGAGTCACTTATGGTAGTTCAGTCAAAGAGACAAACAAGTGACAGCTTAAAGATGAATTAACTAGGAAGAATTAACTGATATTTTCTAAGCATGCACAGTGGATTGAATAAAGGTGTAGTTTAGAAATTCTCTAGTTATTAATTATTAGACACTTAAAGAAGATTACTGAGTACAATAGTGAAAACATTGTTATTAGAATGACTATGACTCAGATGAAGACATTGTGTCAGAATGCTGCAATGGATCTCGCTGGTTGGTTTCCCAAGGCTTGGGCATATTAACTGGAGTGCTTCTATTCCTCGTGTCCTGTGCTTTTTCTTCCTTCCTTCCTTCCTTCTGTTCGTCCGTCTCTCTTTCAAGTTGTAATGACACTTTCAAGCGTGCATATCGGTTGACTCGCTCAGAAAGAATTGCCTGTTCTAGCCGTCACCATGCGTTTTTACGCTCACGAGGTCTTGCAAGAATTTGCTGACGTGCAAATTGACTCTCGCTGGTTTGAGATCCCTCAACGCTACATATGGTGCTTGAGGCAGCCATACCAGTTTCTCGCTTCCGTTCCACAGGCCAGATACATCCGTGTACGCTTTGGGTGTCCAGGTACATTGCGTTCATTACATTCACAGACATTAGTCTGAGGATATGTAATACTGGTAATGATATGAAGGTTATTTAGTAAATAAGGGAAATGTTTTATAAAAGTAAATTTTTTTTTTTCTCAAATGTAAACTCTGCTATGTTTGTAATTGGTTTATTGCAAAAATTATTTTTATTTTGCAAAAATATTCATTTTGAGATTATTCAAAATGGCAGCAAATCAGAGAACTCCAGGCTTGAATAGAGGTATGTTATGAAATTTTTGGTGGCTAAGTTCAAATTACATGAAATTTACAGAAGAATGTGTGATGTGAAGCATTTTTTAGTCAAAAAATATTTAAAAATGGACAAAATATGGATTTCTCATTATGAGCCTGAATTAAAAAGATAGACCATATAGTGGAAACTCACTAACTCTATGGTAAAGAAAAAGTTCTGGATGCATTGGTGTTATGTGACATTAATATGGCAACTGATTTCTTATTTAGGTCAACCAGTGAACCAATCTTCATTGAACATTGGGCAAAGTGTCTAGACAAATCCTATCTTCCCCTTAATCTAGATCTGTTTCTTAGAAAATAATAACTAAAGTTATGATTTAAAATTGAAAGCTGATGATTAAATGAAAGATGTCATGTGGCATATTCAGATTTTCATGTGCCAGAAAGGCAAAATGAAAATAAGTCAGTTGGCTGACAAACTCCAAACGAAATTGACACCTAAACTGCCCTGATGGCAAGAAATTATACAGCCAACTCATTTAAAAACAAACAGCTATCTATATTTCAAGAGTAAAGAAATCAGAGGAAAGAGATAAAGAGAGAAAATCTTAGAATCATCCTGAACCAATCAATTATCATACTGATGATAATCAAAGAACAAAAGAACTTTGAAAAGAAAAAATCATAAAACTTTCTGCCGACTGAAGAAAGTGAAAGAGAAGATAAAAGGAAGACATTTATGAAATCTCCAATGAACTCAAATAGAAGCCTCTTTTAGAGATAAGTAAAGATTATGAATAACTCCTCTGTTCTAATATTATTATTGCATACACTTTGAAGCTGATATTTATTTTGCATGCACCATTACATTCAAACAAATATTTGAATTGCTTGTGTAGTGATGTTTAATCTTCTTTATTCTATTATCATTCGCTTGTGAGCAAATAAAATTTCTTGTTACCTAATTTCATTAAATTGTCTTCAGCTTGTCTTCTCTATGGATTTCCTGCCTCATTTTTATTTTTAACATGTTATGAATAATTCCACCGTTTATTGAAAGAATATTGATGTGAACAATATTTATGCTTAATACCTATTTGTAAACTCGTCTTCTCAATATTTCTAATTATAGGCTTGGTTTAGGATTAAATAATCATATACCTATCTTGTGGCTCGTCCAAAGATCTATTTGGGGACTTTGTCTTGGAACTGAATTTTCATGTTCCAGTTGTATAGAATATTTGGAAGTTCATTTTAAAAAGAATTTAGATTTCAGAATCTTGATATTGTAGACTTATCTGCAGATTTGCATTAAATATCTCTTTTACATATTCTGACAGCATTCTGGTTCCTAACAATTGGTTAGTAAAGAAGGTAAGGCTGTCAGTTTTGTAGAACATGAAAGCCTCATCAGTATTGATTACCTTGAAAAAGGTGCAACTGTAAACTGTACTTCCTGAGGCAAAATTCACCTTATTTATTGAATAACCATCACACATTGTCTTTTTAGATTCATGAAGAGCCAGAAAAAGTTAATCTTGTTTGTTATTTGCTAATCATCACTTTATTATATTTCAATTTGTTTCTTGAGCATTTAACATTAACAATTTATAAGCCATTGTTAGTGTCCCATCCTCAGTGTTTCAGGATTGTGACTTTGTTTTGGAATAAACTAAGATGAGTAAATATTATTTCTTTGTCCTTTTCATACCATTGATGGTTTTCAAGGGAATTTTTTGCTTGATTTTCTTTTTTATTAGTAACAAAAAGATAATACATTCAGTACAATAATAGTATTATTGCCCAGTCGGCTGGGGCTGTAGAATACACCGACTGCTTCTCTGCAGAGGGGTAAGACCCCCCCCCCAACAAGGGTCCTGGATATGACACTAAACAGTCTGATGGTGAGGTTCCAGTAATGCTGGAGCTTTGGGGAATGTGGAGTACCCCTTCATTGCCATCGCTCCCAGGTCCACTCTGGCCCGGAGTGGTAGCACCTGATAAGGGTCCTATCTATGGGTTAAATAGAACAAAACCGTGCTTCTTTCACTATACTGATTTTTGCATTTAAACTGTGTATTTATGCTAAACTGAATTGTTTAAAATAGAACTGTTTTGACATTGGAACTGTGTACTAGTGCTGAACTGAATTGCTCGAAATAGAACTGTTTTTGACATCTAAACTGTATACTTATGCCGAACTGAATTATCTGAAATAAAACTGTCTGACATTTAAATTTGTGTATTGCCCAGTCAGCTGGGGCTGTAGAATACACTGACTGCACCTCTGCAGAGGGGTAAGACGAGTGTCCTGATATGACGCTAAACATTCTGATGGTGAGGTTCCAGCAGTGCTGGAGCTTTGGGGAATGCGGAGTATCCCTTCATTGCCATCGCTCCCAGGTCCACTCTGGCCCGGAGTGGTAGCACCTGATAGGGCCCTATCTATGGGTTAAATAGAACTAACAGCATACTTATGCTAAAATGAATTGAGTAAACTGAATAGCTTGAAATATAAACGTTTTTGACAATTAAACCGTACTTACACTTAAACTGTGTGCTTATGCTTAACTGAATTATTTCAAATAGAAATGTTTTTCGACATTAAAACTGTATTTACACTTAACTGAATCATTACATATAACTGCTTGAATAGTTTGAAATGGAAATGTTTTTGACAATTAAACTGTGTACTTATGCTAAACTGAACTGTTTTCAATAGAACAGATTATTTACATAAAAATGGATTTGGTGTTAAATAACCCACAAAGGTTGATATGCCATAAAACTAAACAAACCAAACCAAACCAAATAATAGTATTAGTTTCTATGTGCATTTTATTTGTCTCATTCTTGAAATCATTTGATAGTAAATTGATGTTTGATGTGAATAATTGTTTCTCAAATTGATTTCCTCATCATTTTTTATAAAAAGATATAAGATTCACAAAACCTAAATTTTATTTTGGTTTTGAAATTATTTTAAACTTTTTATTTTTATTTTGACTAGTTGAAGACATTTTTTGTAAACATCAACTATTATAGCTCGAATAATATTCTATAAACTATTTTTTCAGATGTATCCATCCATACAAGCCAAGATCTGGGGCAACATTGGTCAAGTGGCTGAGTTGCTGGACATGGTCTTAGACAGCTTCATCAAGGTGAGTAAAGATTTGATAGAAGGTTTTATTACATGGCCTTTTCCTTCCTTGTTTATGTTAAATATTTCTATCATTAATGACTCTGTTAAAGATGATATCAACAAAATTGAGTGGGAATCCATAAAGGTCTGTACCAGAACCAGATATCTCAACTAAATGATTATACAAATGTACTTACAAAGTTTTGTTTGATTACTTTGTAAGTTCTCTAGGAATTATTTGAATACATGAAAATCAATATAGCAGTGGCCAAGCAAATATAAAATAAATAGTGGTCTTAAGTATTAATGAAGAATGAAGAGAGAAAGGAAAAAATACAAAAACAAAAACCAACAGAGCAACACCAAAGAGAGAGGCAATCCATAACTGGAACTCAGTTACTCACTGAACCCTCCTCCGGGCGACACTGTATCCCATTGTCTTTCATACTAATCACTGACAACACCGTCTTTGATATTACTCTTTATACCTCAAGGGCAAAAGAGTTCTCTCTCAACCCTCACTAAGCCCTTCTTTTATAGTTGGCAAAACATGCTGGTCACATGTGGTCAATATGCATAAATATTGCCGTTCCAGCATGTACTTGTTTTCTCCTTACATTAAAGCTCCGCTCACCAAACAAAGACAAGCTCTTTTATGGTGACGATAAGGTAAGTCATTACTGCTTTCATTATCGGATTCAAGTTCATGACTGTTACGTTTGTGACACTCCCCCCCCCGATCTCCGGATCACACAAATGGCAGTGCAGGTGTGGTCTTTTGTTTCTTGTGCTTTTCCAAAGAGGGATTGTTCTTGGATGTCATGTTGTACCAGTAGACTACTTCCAATGCAGGACAGTTCTTCCTGGTTGCAATAGTTTTGATACTTTCGTGACTGCGTTCCACGATGCCATTTCCAGCTGGTACATGAGTGTACCAGAACCTCAAATGCCCCAGTTGCTTATAAATTCCTTAAATTGCCTGCAAGTGAACACAGTGTCATCGTTGGTCATTATCTCGGCAGGTGGCCCTCATTCATAATAAAATCACCTCCGGCTGAGGAATGACGCTGATGGAGTCTTGCTGTCGCAGTGGCCACCATATTGCGAAATGGGAGGGACAACAATCAATAAGCATCAGAAAATATCCACATCCATTGCTAACCTGCTCCAGTTTTTCTTTATGCTCAGATCCCCTTTTTCCCCACAAATTGGTGCTGGATCAGTCAATTGGCAGGCTTCACAGGCTCTGACAACCACATTTGCTTGGTGCTTAATAAATGCAGTTGCCACCCTAAGCCAGCTGCACGCAGGGAAGTTGCCAACCAGTTTTCCACACAGAAAAAATATATTCTGACGAGTTACTATGCGTGGGATTCCTGAAACCTTACTTCCCCATTTCCATTGGAGGGAGTCATTCTCTCCCTAGACTTGCAGACCCAGAACCTTAACCCTGTCTCAGTCACTCGAGATCTTTACAGACAAATCCATAATCTGCAAAGTGCTGTTGCACTCGTGCTGCAGAAACACCTAATTCAGTCAATAAAAATGTGGTTGACGTATGCTGACGTGGCACTCCTGATTTCCTGATCTTAGGACCTTATCGCGGTGATGACAGATTTCATGACATGCGGCACCACATTTAGGATGAAACCCAGTCATGTAAGGCAAAACTGCTTACCTTTGATGATTAGTGTTTGAAAAGGCCATAGCGCTTTGTCGATGCAGATTTGTAAGTAGGCTTTTCTTACGTCCATAAGCAATGCATTGACCCCTTTTTGCCGCCACTCTCTGAGTCTTAGCAAGCACACCTCTACATTAGCAGTAAATGCTTCAACAAAGCTGTTTTACTCCTGATAGTCAAGCACCGGACGGACCTTCTGCTTGTGCTCTTGCACAACTACCATCAAGGAGATTAACCCCTTGGGCAGGCCAAGTTCATCCTTGGGATATGGTAATGACCACTCGCCCATTTCCACAATGCAGTCCATGCTTTGGTACTCTGATCAAGCATCACACTGAAGTCAGGCTTGTCGATGGAAATGGTGGCACACTTGTTTGAGTTTCCAAAGTGTACTTCACCCGATTCAGTCAGGTGCACGCCTTCAAGCTCCTTGATCGCATCAATCCCCAGGAGTAGATCAAATCCTTGCAACCTTCCATCTATGACCAGGACCTCCACAATCACGGGTCGAGCCTGCTCAAGGTCCAGCTTAATCTTGCCGTACCCCCAGCACCTCAGGGTTCCCCCATCAGTGGTTAGCACTCCTACCTCCTTCTGTCTCCACCGCCGACACACAACTTTGCTCACCAGCTTCTGTGAGTATCTGAAATCCACCAGAGCCATGCACTCTTGGCCGTCAATGAGCACTTTTACAACAGGCAATTGCCAGTTTTTCACTTGCTCGGGATGAAGACTGGCGCTGACATCTTCTCCCCTTCAGCATTTCCCTGGCACTCTGATGAAATGTGCCCAATTTTATTGCATCGAAAACACCATTGTTTGCGGCTGAATTTCTGTGTTCTGTCTGACCCCTCTGGCCGTACAGTTTCTCGCCATCTGGTTAGGCCTAGAACACTTGTAACAGATAACTGCACTGTATAGAAAAGGGAACTTCTGCGTCTAAGTGTATTTGTCTTATGGATGCAGTGGCTGACACCTTGCAGCCTCCATCATCTGTCATGATAGCCCTTGCCTGGGTCAGAAGCTGCTCAATGTTCATTGTGTCCATCCGGGATGAGGCTTTGAGAAGCTGTCTAACATGTTGTAGCAACCCTGACACAAATACACGCATCATCCATCGATCAGGTAGAGGTTCTCCAACCAACCAAGCCAACTGATGCAAATCAGCCAAAAATTTATCAACAGTTTCTCGTGTCAGAAAATTGGTCAAATGCATTAAACTTGTCTGTTGCGTATGCAATTATGAGGGCCTATTTAATTCGTTCTGCATCTGCCCTTTGCTCTTTACTAAGCCTTCTGTATATGGCAAGAACACCACTTCGTAGTTGCTATGGGAAAATGCGCTCGACTTTGTCCATGGCACAGAGTTCCCGGAACAAATCTACATTCTTGATCCATTCAGCAATGCTCATATCAGTCATTGTGCCACTGAATTCCGGGATTAGCCATGCTCATATTCAGATTTTTTTTTTCATCTAACCTTTTTAATTATCGGTTCCCATATTGTATTCATCTCTATACTTGGTCTACTCAGCAGGTCATTGGGCTACAATGTCCTGCTGAGTAGACCAAGTATAGAGATGAATACAATATGGGAACTGATAATTAAAAAGGTAAGATGAAAAAGAAAAAAAAACTCTGAATAGGTAAAAAATCATACATAACAGTAGTAATCTGAGTCAAGTAAGAACATTAAGTTTATAAGTCCCAAAAATTCACTCTGAACTTTCCAGCTGGACACATAGTGTAGAGGTTATAGGCGTTGGTTCCCTAAGCTTCTAAGGAGACAATCATCTGGAAGTTGCAGGTTCAATCCTGACTGCAGGCAAGTAACAATACAGGAATACTTAACACTTGTACCTGGTGATAGCTAACAGAATCAGAACAAGCGACCCTTGTGGATTCAATAAAGGACATAGTTCGAAGTTCCGTGTAGGTTCCCAAGTTCAACAAATACCTTAAAAAGGCCAGAGGACATATTGGCCGAAACATTGTGGAAATTACAATACAGATAAAGACAATAGTCTGAAAACCCTTAATGATAAAAATCATCAAGCTTCATCTCAGAAATTTAGACAATAGCTTGAAGAATGAAGAGAGAAAGGAAAAAAATCAAAACCAAAAACCAACACCAAAGAGAGAGGCAACCTGTCACTGGAACTCAGTTACTCACTGAACCCTCCTCCAGGCGATACTGTATCCTATCATCTTTCGTATTATTCACTGATGACACCGTCTTCAATATTACTCTTTATATCTCAAGAGCAAAAGTGTTCTCTCTCTCAACCCTCACTAAGCCTTTCTTTTTTAGTTGGCAAAGCATACTGGTCACACATGGTCAATATGCATAAATACTGCAGTTCCAGCACGTTCTTGTTTTCTCTTTACATTAAAGCTCTGTACACCAAACAAAGACAAGCTCTTTTATGGTGACGATAAGGTAAGTCATTACTGTTTTCATTATCGGATTCAAGTTCCTGACCGTCACGTCTGCAACAATTAAAAGTAGATATTACTATTTGAATATAAAACTTGGTATAGCTATTTTAATAATTAAGCATAAATCAAAAATGGTATGTATTCATCTACTGTGCTTAAAATATTGATTGAAAAAGTATTTTTTTGCATTTATATATATATATATATAGGAAAACTGGAACTAAATGTGAGAATACAAAAATGTACAAATGGGGAAAAAATACAAGACCTCCTGTTTAATATTGGCAAAAAAAAAATCATCATCTGAAGACCTTGTGTTTTTTTTATATTTGTATATACACACACACACACACACATATATATATATATATAGTAATAGGGTTTAATAATAAACACAATACTGTTTTTTGTTTACTTTCTTTTGTTATTAATTACCCCATTATTTTTTGTCCCAGCTATCTACCTGTGTGTATATGTTATTAGGAGTATATATGGCATACAACAATATTAGTTACTCAGTTTTTCACTGGAAACTTTAGTTTTTATATTTTGTCTTTAAAATGAATATTCTCTAATCTATATAATTGCTTTTAGCTTATGTAACTATTTGACTTTATAAATACTCATGGATACAGGAAGTAACAAAAAAAGCACTTATAAAACACAGTAATATGTTTAAAAAAGAGAAAAAAGTTCCTTCTCTTTGAGATCACCTCATGTTCAAAGATCTGATTAATTTCTATTCAATGAAAAGCCAGTTTGCAAAAAGAACCTAAGGTATATTTCTCATAAGCACAAAAAATATTAAAAATCTATCTATAACTTTATCCTTTTCTTAGAAATTTTTGAAGTGGTTAATTTGCTATATTTAAAGATAAAGCAGAGTATCATTTATTGATTTGATTTTTTTTCTTTCTTTAATTCAGAGATTGCTTCTATCTCTTGTTTTTTTATTCTATTTCCAAAGATGAAATTTGAAAAAAGATTATGCACTGTCTGTTAAAACTAATGTAATTTTGCATAAAAAACTCTTCTCGAGTGTGTACTGTGTTGAACAAATCTTGGAACTAATATGCCATGATACAGCTGCTGTATGGCCTCTTCTCATCTCATGAACCATTCAAGTAAGATGCAGAGCACTCCTGGAGAACCAAGGACAAACTCATGATTGACATTCTCTTATGGACACTTGCACACTGATATGCTAGTATGGGCTGATCAGCAAAGACTTTCTTACATTAGCTCTGTACAGACACAAGATTCATTCAAGAAGATCTACTCAGAGTGATGGATGGTGAAAGAGTCAGGGAACTCTATGCTGCCAGCACGACTTGATGATTGAAACTAATGGTTATAAATAAACTATTGAACTGATTGACAAATTTATGCAATCAATTACAAAGATACTTGAAGAATGTATACTACAAATGCATTTTTCCATGGGATTCTACAAAATGTATATCGTAATTTTATATTACTATAAGCCTTGGGCTTTTTTAAGATATGAAAATAAGCATGTCATGGTTTTAGATTTTTTTTATTACTATTCAAAACAAAAAGAATTACTGGAAATTTTTTTTAATCCAATTAGATTGCAAATTTTAAAGAAGCACACATGATTTTTTTTCTATAGATTATAAAGTTTAAATCTGATTAACTATCACAAAAAAGGCACCTGTTTTAATTGATTGTTGTTGCCCTGGAAGCAACATTTATAACATCATTAGGCACTTAAAAGAATTGTAGGTGTCCATTGAAAATTAAGAGATGTAAAATAAAATATTGAGTTTCATTTGTAAAATTAATAGAAAATTTATAAAAATTCACAGCATCTTCATTAATTTCATTATTTTGAGATTAAAGCTTAAAATTGAGTGACAAAATACAAATTTGAAATTTCTCAAAAAAAAAAAACAATTTTATAACTTCTCGTATTAGGTTTGGTTTCTTTGTTTAATGACATCTCAACCTTCATGGGTTATTTAATACCTAAGCCATCCTTGTAGACCAGTAGTGGTACTATTTAACCTGTAGTTGTGAATTGATAAGGGAATTCATGTTTTTCCCAATGGTATTAGTCCAAAAGTGAACATAATAGCGTGACTGTAATTTGAACTCACAATGATGTCACAGTCCAACATGTTAGCCATTATGCCATGAGGACTCTTCCCTCTGATATCATTAATATATTTTTTTACTTATAATTTTTTGCTCATTAAGAAAAATTTTAATGTGGTTAGTTTACATTAGTCTGATTTGTTTTTTATTGGAAGAAATTTTGTTATACCTCTACTTTTCTCTAACCTCCCAAAATAATGATTGTTGGTATTTCAGCGGAGTGTGACAGGTGGCCTTGGCTCCATCCAGGCTGAGATCATGGCGGACACAGCAGTCGCATTGACCTCAGCAAATGTCCAACTTGTATCGCGGAAAGTCATAGGACGCTTATGCAGGGTAAGATTTTTAATTTATTTCTTATCTACTTATTTTACTCAATGCCAAAAATTCTTATGTCATACCTACTTTTCCATCCAGTCACCTAACCATTCTGTCTAAACTGTTTATCCTTTCATATAAGCTATTTATGTTTGGCTTGTTCCTCATTTGTGAGGATCAAGGGAGGATGGTCTATTTTGGGCAGGCTTGAAGGTGATTTTGATGCTTAATTTGTATGTTGCAAACTTTTCCACATTTAGGACAAGGGAAGTTTTAGACTCATGATGTGTGAAGAATAGTCTAGCTGCTATCTTTTTCTCTTGCTTTCAGAAGTTGCTGTGAGTTTCTAACTTGAGGTTTGTTACTTTGATGCGGCAGTGACAGTTTTATCTGTTGCTTGCTTCCTGATGTGATGATAACTAGTGAAAGTTGCTTCTTGAGGTGGTCTTTGAATTGCTTTCTAGTGTTTTAAAATTGTATTCCAAATTAAAAGATTACTCCAACTCTAAATGGATTTTTTCTCTATGACTGTATTAAGGACTGAATTTTTTGTCTTGGACATTCTTTTACAATAACTGTGTTTTTTCCTGTTAGCCATATTGGATATTGAGACAATAAACACAATTTAAGTTCTATCATATACTGCTTTTGAACAAAGGATTTATGCTACTGGATCTTACCTAAAGCAGATCCCAGACTTGGCTGTTTCAACTTTTTCTACTAAAAATGGTAGGAATTTTTCCCCTCAATTAGGCTAAGTCCATCAAAACCTTATTTCAGAACACCCTCCCATAAAAGGAGCTCAAGAAAACAAAAAGTGTGACAAAAAAGAAAATAAAACAAAAAATGAGACCCAAACTCAAATTTACTTGATAAAACTAAAAGTGGGGCCTCTCCCCAAAATTGGAGCATTCCACCTTGCATCATTGATGTTGTGGAATTCATACAAGCAGCTGGACAAGTCACACACAACTAATAAAAAAGATGAACACATGGTCAATTTGTCCATAGTGTTATCTAAACCTTGACTATATTGGGAGTAAAATTACAAACAACTATGAAAAGCAATTACTTTCCATTGTGGGACATGCTGTTGCCCTGTGAAGATGATTGTGTGGCCTTAACTCGAAAAAACTCTTACATTGATATTTGAAGTTTCTAGTTCTGTGTAAACCTTGCTGCTTATTTCCTTCAGTTTAATGAAATATTAGTGATTTTTCATGATTGTATGTAGGGGAATGGAAATTTGATCTGATGATAGATTGACAGGCTTTCACCAACTGGTTGAAAGCTGCTATTCATGGTGCATGTAAGGAGAATGTTATTAATGTAAGGGAAACTGATCGCCTGTTCACAGCCAGCACAAAGGAAGCCCCTATAAAAATAGCTGTCACTACTATTCACAAGAATTCTTTTCTACCTTTGTCTGATAAAAAAGAGTCTACTGCAGACTTATCTGCTGTTAGAATAATGAAATTAGCATTTGCTGATGGGGCACCCCTTACTTTTCACTCTTTTAAGACTTTTCCATTACCAAAAACAAATTTGGTATAACTAGAGAGTACCTGATGTTGAGAAAGAGTGGAAGAAAGGCCCAACCAGCAGTTCCTCACTTTCCTTCAGGCTCCAGCAAATAGTCAACACAAAGTTCCTGCAGAGAAGCTCCAGTCATATGCCAAAAAACTGAAATGTCACTGCTAATGTGTCAGTCTGGTGAAGAAAAAATTCAAGGCTTTGGATTCTTTTAAGACCCTAGACAAAAGGAAGATGTAAAGATGGCCGAGTGGTGGTAGTAACCTCTGTAATGAGGAAATACAACACCTTCCAACTATTGTAGTCACCGAAAAAGAAAAATAGTGGCAGTAGAAACGCTGTTTCTCTTCAACTCTCCCTATTAGCATTAGAAGACATAGTCATGAGAGAATCCCACTCACAATTAACTATGTATGCATCAGCAGAGAGAGGCAGACAGCGACCATGGTTGGGGTGAAGGAATAAAACCGACAAAAAACAAACACGTGGTCATATTTTAAATTGCGGAAAATAAACAGTTACTGTTTGTTCATGGAAGAGAGAAGACTTGTAGTCTGGATACGAAAGAAACCCATATTCCAAAAATCCCACCACGCAGAGAACACTGAGAGGAAAAAGCTTCTCCTTTGAATAAATTCACACTCCAGGGTCTGGGAACCTCATCAACTGAAACACCCAAAGCTGAAGACTTGTCCACAAAGAAAGAGATAAGAATTAATCTTGGTCTTATCTGAAATAAGATGTGCATCTTTCTATCAACGCGTTTTGGGAGCCCATAACGAAAGAAAGGAGAGAAAAGAAAAGACTCTGCTAAATCCCAAGTAAGTGAAAATACAGTTGAAGTACATTTAAGTTTGTCTTGTTATTTTCATGCTGATATGAATAAAAGATAAATTATAGAAGGAAAGAATATCCCTGATAAGATAAAGGAGAAAAGAAGAGGGAATATTTCCCAAATGATAAACTTGAGATTTTGAATTCATGCTCTGCCATCAGACCCAAAGTCTGAAGGAAAGTAGACCGTATCTACCGTGCTGAAGAACTGTTTTTACCTTCTGCCCTTTAAAAGAACACTTTCTCGCTCTTGGCTTTTACCTGAATTGTTTCCTTTTTTTTTCGTTTTGCTCAATAAAAGAATATTGTTTTTTAAATCTTCTTTTATTGTCGAAGTATTATTATTTGTTGAAGACTTTGTATTTGAGGGGGAAAGCTAACCTGTTAGCTGTGTTGAATTTTAATAACCCAACTAGTGGCTTTAAAATGTGGTTGGTGTTGGTGATATCTGTAATATCAAATAGTGTTGGCAAACCACAGCCCACCTATATGTCCAGCTTTAACTGGTGGACTTGGCAGGAATGAATGGAACCCTGCAAGCCCACTGAGCATATGACAGCGTAACACCTTATATTTTCCATCCTCTCCTAACCCTACATCTCATCCTCAGTTGCTACTCCTTCAAGAACACTAAAGAGAATGACACCATTGGATTCTCTTTTGTAACTAGCACCTCTTTTCTCTACCTCCACCACAGGAGGAATCCTTAAGTCAGCAGCTCAGGTGAGGAATAGCCAATCACAGTGCACACAATGAACTCTACCAACATTCATAATGGTATGTGCCAAACATTACTCATAGAATGCTCCAATCTTCAGCTACTCAGCAACTACCGAGGTTGCTGCTAGATCATGTTGGTGTTGGTGTCCGTTTACGTTAGTGTTGGCATTTGAATTGGGTTCATTTAGTTAGAGGATTTGCTGGCAGGTGTCACCTTTCTCAACTGTTTCGGTTCCAATTCCACAGATAAGACCACAATAATAACGTGAAGAGGAAAGTAGGTAGGGAAAAGGAATCCCGGAATCTATTTCCTTCTGGTCCTGACTGCCTAGCAATCGAACTTGCACTTAAAAAATAACGAAAGATATAGTATAAGTTGGAGTGACCTTGTATATCTTAGATAGGTAAAAAAGAACTTTGTAACCTCAACAAATGAAGAACATTCATCGCCATAGCCAGCAGCTGGTGAAGAATTAGTTGATGGTGCTGGAAAAGGTCAAGAATCTTGTTCAACTGTGGTCTCAAAGATGTAAGAGGATGTGATGATAGAGGTGCAAAACCTATCTTAAAGGGGAGAACTGTGGTGTGTGTTTTACACATCTACCCCTAATTTTTTCTGATTGTACTTCTGTTGCTGTTTACTCATCTGGTTAGTCTAGAAAGAGCTCTATTCTGCCACTTTTGGGGTCACCAGGCTTCTAAGGTGTGTTACAAGATCTGCTACCTTTATTTATCCAAAGGTGGCCTGGAAGTGCTGATTATTGAAATATATTGGTATATACTGTGTAAATCTTTTGGTCAGATGTGTGCATATGATGATGGTCAACTGTGAAAAGAAAATGCCAAGAAAGCCTTTGGAAGCCCGCTGAATGCTCCTATCATGAATATCTGAAAGTGTTATCTCAGACCTGGCAATTTATTTTAGTAAAAAAAAAAATGATGATAATCTGTCATATCATTCTTCTATTTTGGTGTCTGAGGAATGGAAAGGTTTTAGAACAAATGAGACATTGTGATGAAAGGAATAATGAACTGGATTTGCAAATGAGATTAGTTAAAGTTAAGGACAGAAAGGCAGCCCTATTTCACTATTTTGGCCATATTTGAATATATTTTCTTTTCTTTTTATTGTATAATAAATTTAGTCATTTTGCCTAGGGAACCTATGTCATTGTCAATTAGGAACTATCTGATTTATTTTGTTATTCTTTCTGCCTTTGTTCCTTAAGATCCAAAAATCTTGATTTTTTTTCTTAAATTTACTTTTTCTTTCACCAATACTATGATGTCTTGCCAAGATGGCCTAACAATACTTGCTTTGCTGCAGAGAAAATACAAATGTGAAACTGAAATTGATGAAAAATAGGTTCATGAGACGAAACCAGTTCATGTATATGATCAGGTGCCTGTGGTGATTGGTTGGTGTGACAGTGAATAGGAATCAAGCAACGGAAATGAAAGTGGTTGGGAGACAGTGAACCAGCCAAGTTACTAAACAGCGTAGCTAAATACCATGTGCCCACCCAAATAAGAACAGCATACAAAAAGGAGCCCTGTGTGTAGATTAATCATGGCTGGTTGATTCCCTACCCCCATGGAAAACTTGGACCTCCTGAAGGCCCCTATCCTGTTGATGGCGATAATGCAGCAGAACAAGAAAATATGTTAGGCCAATAATTGATTACCAGGAGCTTAACCAATATGTTGATGCATTCATAGCTGATGCTGATATTTGTGCCAGCATGAATCTAATGTATCTTTCTGGATTTGAAAAAGACCTACCTGCAACTCCAGGTCAGTGAATCATGGCTGTTTCAAATGGGGTTGATTGCTGGCAGAAGGTGCCATCACACCAGAGCGGGTGTTGGGTTAAACCTAATACTGCAAATAATGAAGGCAATCATCAGTACTGTGTTGTCTCAGGAAAGAGAAAGTGACTGAGGAGCTGTCTGCATACCCTGACAACATTTATGTGAACGAGGATACTGTGTCATTACTGCACATAAGAACTATACTGGCCCAGTTTGGCTTGATTTGGAAGGGCCTGGAAAGGCTGGAAGATAGCACCTGTGTTTTGGGTTTGGACATTCATGGAAAGCAAGGAACCTTCCAATGGAGGCATGGAACTGGTTATGATATAAAATAAAAGGTCATGATATAAAAAAATATATATCTAAGCTCAGTATAGAAAGAGCATCTGAGTCCTTCTAAATGCCTCAGAGGCATAATGATGACACCTGACTTAAGGGAGGTGCCTGGATGTGTGGGCCCTGGCATCAATAAATAGATAAGTTAGATGTCCTATCGTCTGAAAGCTCGAGGAGAAATGAGAGAGAGCAGCAGTGGATGTGAGAGGAAGAAGAAAAGAAGAAAGGAAGAAGAAAGACTAGGAATAAACAATGGCAAAACTGAGTTTCCGTGTGTACTTCTAACAAATCAGTTGGTTGGTTGGAGGCACCACTTTGTGAGAAACTATAAAATTACAGACAAGGCATTGGTTGAGACAGGACAGTTGCTGCCTAACAGAGCAAGACACTAGTGATAGCTGTAAGAATTGGGGAAACTGCAAGCTATTTTTGGCATTTTAAAATGGCGATGATGCTTTTAAACAGTAATGTATTAAAGCCATTTAGTGGTAAAGAAGATGTGGTAGATTGGTTGAATAAGGCGAGGCTGGTGGCAAGACTTCAGCCTGTTGCTGGAGGGAGATGTGATGACTCTCTACTTGTATGGTTAAGGTTAGTCATTAGTGCACCAGGACTCTGTGAATGTGATTCACCAGCTGGAGGTGGTGTTTGAGCATGGACCTTCAGGACAATTGCATTGTCTTCTATGGCAGAGAATTCCCACTTTAGCAAATGAGTGGGGATTGAACTTGTGATTCTTTTGCTCATATGCCTCAGCTGGGAATGACATAGTGGAGTGATAGCACCATATGGTGAAGAAAATTGCAGCCAGAATGTCAAAGGATGACACCTCACATTTAAATGTTCCAGCCAGTGCAATGTACCAGTATGAAGACAGTGTAAAGGAGAGAGTTCATGTAGTTTCACTTCTTCTGGTCTGGCGCACATCCTTTATCAAGATTCTGTCTAGGTCAAAACCCAGCTGAATTGGTGTACAACCAATTCTGGCAGGGTTCAAATGACTAAAATAACCTTCTGTCTGCCTTATTTGACAGAATACCCTGTTACATGAAGAATCTATGCTCACTCTACATTGGAGAAAAATCCTGACTGCAGCATGTCCATAGAGGGTGGATCAGAGAGTCTGCTGTATGACAACAGAGATGTGGAGGCAGGAGGAGAAGATGTATGTAAATGAACACCATCTGACCTTAACCGAGAAACACCCAACAAAAGTGACTGCTGTGATTATGAGATCAGCCAAAAAAAATACATGTTGCTTGCCTTTGCTGCAGAGAAAATACAAATGACTTACCTCTTGTGAAACCAGAAGTGATGAAAAAGAGGTTTATGAAAAGAAATGAGTAACCCATTCTATTTGGTTGGTCAGTTGGACCAATCAAGGAAATAAAAATGAGACGTCCCTTGAAACGGGGCAGTTGCAGTCTGACAAAGCAAGCCAGTGCTAGTAAATGCTGTACTGGGAATTTAAGTGGTGTTATAACTGTTGCACTATTTTGTTAGTTCATTATTGATTATAGGAAGCGGGTACAGTTGAAATGGCAAAAAAATCATGTTTGATCTATTGTATTGTCAAATATCAGGCCTCATCACTGGCCATGGTTTATTATAAATTTTAATACAAACATCTAATTATGAAGGTTTTTGGTAAACAAAGGAACTTCATCATTAATTTGGCAATTTTTCTCTCTTTGATGACTGTGTTCAGGAAGTCAGTTGTCATTGTGTTTGTACTATGTACTGTTTAAAAAAATGTAAACATTATTCATATTTGTTGTTTGTAAGAGAAGTTAAAAATTTCTAAGTCTTGATACACTACAACTATAAAGAAGAATCTTTTGGATCTATTCTCCAGTGCAAGAATTGCTGCTTATTTTTACATTGTATGATTTAACTAAGAATATGACTTTACATTAAATATTATTCATCCTTTTTGTTTTGGAAACTCATGTAGTAAACTTCTATTAAATGAATTAATAAAATCTGACCACAGCATTGCAAAAGCCAGTAGATGAATAGAACCATAATCGGTGTAGAGACCTAGACAATCATACTTTGATTGACAGTGATGATTATTTAATTACCAGTAAATAATGACTTGAACTTCTTAATCTTGCCAAGATTGAAGATTTTATTTAGTGCCAAATATTGAGCTACCGAAACTGTGTTATCACCCTGGTTGGCGGCTGATGAGGCTAGGGTATCGCACGTGCTTTCACACGTTGTATGATGAAAAAAATTTTGTGCCATGAGACACAAACCATATAGATCAGAATTCTGATAAAGATTGAACATTTTTCTTTCTTGACAATGCAGTGTTTTTTGGATTCTGAAGATAGTATACTATTTGGCCTAATTGTTGAAAGCTTATTTGGCAGATGTAGGTTAGGATAAGTTTTATCAATTCAGTATTTACTATAACAAATAAAAATGAAATTCTTGATGATGCCTTCACTTTAAAAAATATTTTTATTATTTTACTATAATTTCAGAAGAAAAAATGCTATTAAAAACTATAACTGCTGTTATTTATTTTTCAGCTCATTGAAAAGACATGCGTGTCTCCCACGCATACTCTGGAACAGCATTTGATGTGGGATGACATTGCCATCCTTGCTCGCTACCTTCTTATGTTGTCTTTCAATAACTCACTTGATGGTATGTATACTTCTTCATGTATTCTTATGCTGATATCCAATAATGAATATCTTAATTGTTAAGTTTTGATTTGAATTTATGGCATTGTATTATAATCGATATCTTGTCTTTTTAGTGGCCAGTCATCTTCCATACCTATTCCATATTGTGACCCTGCTAGTATCCACTGGACCCCTTTCTTTGCGGGCATCAACTCATGGCCTTGTCATCAACATCATACATTCTCTGTGCACCTGCCCACAGCTCCATTTCTCTGGTGAGAATACTGATTATTCTTCAATTTATCTTTTCTTTTCATGCTTCAATTTTGTGTTACACCCAAAGCGTAAAATTAAGTTGTTTAAACATGAAAAAATGAGATATTTCATAGGAGAATTCACCTATTTTGTTGTAGTGATGCAGACAAAGTCTTGGTCTTTTTTCTATCTTTTGATACATTAAGCCCATACTAAATCATAACTTGTTATGTAAAAATAAACAATCTAGGAGTAGTCCCCATGGCATAATGGCTAAAGTGCTAAACTGCAGCTTCAAAGAAAGCAAGTTCAAACTTGTCACATTATTACTTTCTCTTTTGAACATTGGGAAAAGTATTGAAACCCTTTATTCTCCCACCAATGGGTTAAATAGTAACACTGGTGTTCTACAAGGATGTTTTGGCTTTAAATAATCCACAGAAGTTGATATGCCATTAAAAAAAAGAAACTAGATCAGACAATCTAGGTCACACAAGTTAGTAATTTTGACAAGGAAACAAAAACTGCTGAGCAGCAGTAATAGCAGCCACCAGTGGGCTCTGCCATTATGATTGATGCATGGCTTTGTGAATGATCTTTGAATTTTTGATGTGCTGAGGTAGAGAAATATACCAATTTGTAATGGTGTCTTTATTGTTGCTAGGTGAGCAACACTTTAACAAAAGCTACTCATTGAAATGCTATCATAATGCATTACATTGTATTCAATTTGTGCAGCCGCTATTGAATGTTAATTTGCTTAAGATATGATTGACTGAGAATTTTTCTAGTTGTAATCCTGACATTTTTCCATATTTTATATTAACTTTTTGAAATTGCTTTATTAGTTGTATTTTTTAAAAATGTTTTCGTTGTCTAAAAATATAAAATTGTTTACAGACGTATTCTTGTGCATTATAAATTATTTTTAGTGAAATTTGGCTATTATCATCTCACCCTATAATGTAAGCTTTTGCCTACATTGAATGTTATTGGCAGAAGAAGCAAATGTTTAAAGTTGTAAAAATTAATATAATGAAATAATAGTTTGGCACTCAAGGAGAATTATTATGATATTATGATATTAACATGCAAACTATTTCTAGTGCTATAATTTCTGATTTTTCCCTGTATAACATGGATCTTGAAGTGTACAATTTTTGGAAAAACTCTTATTGTTGGTTGTATTATTGTTATTTTGTTGGGATAAGTTACTTTATTTTGAAGATCTTGTACGCTTTAGACAAATCTTTTTAAACAGATGTCATATTTCTTGATGATTCATGAGCTTGACAGTTATTTTGTTTTTTTAGAGAAAGTTGATCAACTTTAGCATATAATTTGATCAGATTCATCTACATGATAAATGTATAAGAACAAAACTTCAGAAATTAAAAATTAAGATAATTTATTGTTAAGAAAACTCAAGAATTTTTATTACCCTGAAAATTAAGAGAATCAAATATACATTAGTTAAAAATTAACTGTAAACAAATGAAGTGATTTGCAGAGTTTTATGTTAGTTAAATATGAAAAAATTATATCTATAACTCCCTATAAGAAAAAAGAAATTTTTTTATTTGGAAACAAGATTAAAATTTAAGTGAGTCCTCTTGGCATAATGGCTAAAGTATTGGACTGCAGCTTTGAAGTGAGTTTGAACTCCAGTCACACTCTTATGTTGACTTTCAATCTAATACCCTTGGGAACAGTATTGAACCCTCTTATTCCCCCAGCTATGGATTGAATAGTATCACTGATGTTCTCCAGGGATAAGGTTTGTATTAAATAACCCACAAAAGTTAAACAAAGAGACCAAATCAAACCAAAAGTAAACACTTTTGGACATTGTCTTCTTCCTGCTCTTGTGTTTTAGATATCTTGTTTACAAGCATACAAAATATTGAGCACATTATGAGAAAAAATTGTATTTATATCTGTTGTGATATAACCAATGGGACTGTTTCTCATTAGCATATGTGAGTATATATCCTCCATGTAAGAGAACATTAGAAATGTCAGGGGACAGTCACAACCATGACATGGCTTAGTGAGGACCCTTGATTACTATACATCATAACAATATGGCATTGATGATTGGATCATTGACCAGACTGGAAGAACCAGATTATATAGAAATGTGGTTAAAGTGTTTTGGTGCATATGCCAGAACAAAAACTCTACGAGACAAATGAAACATCGGAGAGAGCTTTCAATTAGCTAAAAAAAGGCATTAATGGAGAAGCCTATTGCGAAAATTTTTGACCTCAAAAAGGCAATAACATTGACTACTGATACCAGTAAATGCACTGTTTCTGCGATTTTGTCACAAATAGATCATCCAATTATGTACCTTTCCAGAAAATTCACCAAGGCAAAAGTTAATTATTCAAATATTGAAAAGGAAGCATTGGCGATTATCTGGAGCACAGAAAGAGCTCGGCAGTTTTTATGAAGTTGAAAATTTTTGTTAAAATCTGACCATCAACCTTTGGAGTTTATTTTTTAACCCCAGAAAGGAGCTACCAAAGGTTACATAGGCTAGAATTTTGAGATGGGCAATAAAACTCATGGCCTTCAATTTTGATATTGTATATGTGAAAGGAAGCATCATTCCACATGTTGATGCTCTATCAAGATTGACTTTTGTTTACAAGCAAAAAGACATAATCAAAGGCACAGAAGAGATATTACATTGGGTTGAAACCAATGCATTACCCATAGAATGTCTAAAAGAAGAAACCGTACAAGCTCCTGTATTGAGCAGAATTTCTGCTAGAATAAAAAGAAATAGATGGAGTAACTTTTCATTAACATAAAGACCATACAAGGAGGTGAGACACAAATTGACTATGGGAAAAGGGGAAATTAGAAGCTTGATGGCCAGGATATTTGAAAGACTTAGAACAGTACATAAAAACAATACCCAAAATGTATGAAGATAAAGGATTTTCAACTAAAAACCACACATTCTCGGCCAACCAAAAAAGAACTGTGGAATAGGGTTTACATAGATCATGCCTACTTCAATGAGATAGGTCTATGACTAATTTTAGTGGACTCATTCTCGGAATGGCCTGAGATTGTTCGTGTTCATGATAGAAAAATAGAGATGAAAAAATAAATTTTACAAGTAATATTCTCAAAGAATGAGGTTCCAAAAACCTTAGTATCAGATATTGTCCCTAAATTTTGTGATGTAGGTTTGTGCACCTGGTTGAGGAAAATCAGATGTACACCTTATAAAATACTACCATATCACCCACAATCAAATAGGATTGCTGAGAGGATGGTCAGGACAGTAAAAATGGGCTTAAAAGCATTTGAACCTTACAGAGACACCATAGAAACTTATTTGCCAAAACTCCTGATGACTTATAGATTGATCCCACATGTTGGGAAAGTACAAAGTCTTTCTGATTTGATAGGAAAACAAATAATTCCCATTACCATGTCATCCTCGACAAATGAGAAGATGTGATATAAAAAAAAGCAAGGAAGCTGACCCAGAGGAACATATGAAGAAAGATGTAGCTGGGTCTGATACGCAGTATGATAAATCTAGTGAAGATGAAATCAGACCATGTTTCCCTTTGAACTCCTCCTTGGATATTTAGAAGAAACAATAAAAAGACTACAGGAATAAGGTCTCTTTTTTATAGGGAGATGTAATAATATGATCAATGCAAATGTTCCTTATTAGCACATGTGAGTATATATCCTCCATATAAGAGAATATTAGAAATGACAGGGGATGGTCACTACTATGATGAGGCTTAGCAAGGACCCTTGATAACTGTACATCGTAACAATGTCATCTTAAAAAATGGGGATACCATCATTTTTACTACCACATAATTATATATCTATCATTGGCATGTGTAGCTTTTTAATAAGCAAACAAATTTGAATTAGTTTGAGTTGAAATTATAATTTTATTTTGTGTATTTAGAAGCCACTTTAAAGACCCTCAAGCTGAGCCTGGCTGAATTTTCATTGCCCAAGTTTTACCAACTTTTTGGCATTAGCAAGGTGAAGTCTGCTGCAGTGAGTGCCTTTCGCACCAGCTACCACCTCGGGGACCGGTCATTCACAACATCACCACCTGAACATGAGAAACTCTCACTCAACTCTTTGGAGACCATCACAGATGCATTATTAGAAATTATGGAGGTTGGTTTTGCATGATATAGATTTCATTCATTCCTTATTTCGAAATTCTTTTTCAGATGAAGTAAGCATTTTCTGGATAGATGGAGTTTTTAATTTACACACCTGGCTATTTATGTTTAGAGAAAAATATCTTTGAATTGTTAGGTGCTCAGAGGACAGTTACTATTATAATAGAAATTGTATCTGTCTGTAACTGAAACTGTCACCTCTGATATCACTATTCCCTTAGTTATTTACATTATATTCTCAATAATTATTAAATAGTCATTATTTGATATAGTTTTATTAATAACATATTAAAATCAATCCTATGTAAAATTCTATATAGAAATCAAATAAGTCTAATCTTTTTATATGCATCCTGATTTTGTTTTGTTAGTCTTTCAAATTTAATTTAATATTTTATTGCATTAAAATTTGAATACTTACACTTGGATGTTGTATATTTTGTCTTAAAAGTACTTGAAGGTGGTGGCTGGGGGTCAGTTGTGCTGAAAGTAATACTTGAAACCATTTAAACTGTATGCAAACAAATAATTAATATTAAATAAAATTATTAGTGTTAGATAACAATACTTGAAACCATTTAACTGCATGCAAACAAATAAGGTTTAATTCATTTAAAAATAAAATTGCCTACAAAGTATTTGCTTACAAATCATGTGTGTGTGTGTATATATGTATATATATATATATATATATATATATATATATATATATATACACACACAATATTTGACATTAGATAACTCACAAGGATTGATATTCCATAAAATATCTCCAAACCAAACCAGGCATTTTTGATAGTTGTTATAAATAATGCTTTATTTTTAAATCAATTTTGATTGATTTACAAATATCTACTTTTATCTTCAAATAAACATAATCTGTTTGATAATTGTACTCAAGTTACTTATGAAAGATTTAATTTACAAAATCGGTCATAATTTAAAAAGAAATACTCAAATATTACAAAAGAAATTACAGTTAAATGAATTTCATGTTTAGAATATCTTAGAAATTATTATGATTAATGTATATACTGGTGCATAAGTTGTTTTTATATGTAAGGAAAGTTTAGGTTTTATAGTGATAAAATATTTAATGTATAGAATTATTTTTGGAAGCCAAGTGTTGCGCTTAGTCCTTTCCATTTGTTTAAATTTCTAGCTTATGAAATATTAATCATGTATAGCTGAACACCAATTTTTTATCAGGAAAGCTGCTGAGGCTAATGTACTGGACTGTGTCATTGTAGTCGGAGAGTTCAAACTCCAGTTGTGCTTTTAAGTTTGCTTTTGGATTAATACCCTTGGGAAAGGTATATGAACCCCTTTATCCCTTCAGCTGTAGGTTAAATAGTACCACTAATGTTCTCCAATGATGGATTTGACATTAGATAATCCACAAACCAAATCAAACCAGTTTTTTTATATGAAAATAAAAATTAGATAGTCAAAATTTGACCTTTACATAAGTATATATGGTGATTATTTTCTTTTGTAAAAATTCCAAAACATTATAAACATTCACCTAAAAAAAATTTTTATAAATAATAGAAATACATATAGGACAAAAATTTATTTAATTTTATTTTCTTCTGTAAATTCCAATTTCTCCACCAATAACTACTATACTTCTAAAGGTTTAATCTTTATTTTTTATGATTAAAATAGGTCTGAAGTTAATACATTTAAACAGAAACTTAAAATTTTCTTTCTGTAAGATGTGATTTTATTTTCAATGTTACTGTTGTGTTTCTGAACTAAACAAAATAACTTGGGTTTTATGCACATAAATATTTTCTTTTACAATAAACTAGTTCTATGTTTTTGTGTTTTTCAAGTCCTACAAACTAAAGACACTTAATTACTTCCACTCCATTAAGATGTTTTGATTCCTACATTGTGTAACTCATCTAGTAAGTTTTAATTTGAAACTCCTTTAATTTTCCATGAAACCTATTATTTTTTAATACACTATTTTTTGTATCTTGTTTTAAGGCATGTATGAAAGATATTCCAAGCTGTGAGTGGCTTAATCAGTGGACTGATTTGGCAAAACGGTTAGTAAATTTTTTAAAAACATATTTCATTCTAATGTCAATGGTAGATGTTGATGCTTTTCTCTTGGTTCTCTTGGTTAAATTTTTGTTTTATTAATTTCTATTGTTTAGAAGTTGTAAGTTTAAAGGTTATTTATTTTCTATTCATACCACTGGAAGATCTTGATCTTAAATGTTGAAATATTATGCCATTATAGTATACACATTGTTATTCAGATTTTAATATTCTTGTGCTTACATGTCTGTATTTGTATGGAGCGAAAAATTCTAACATTGAATCATTTTCCTTATGCCACTTTACAACATCTTATTGTAGAGCATTAGAAAACATTTTAGAAACTATGTTTTAGAATCAGATATTATTACTGGTATCTGTGTAATTACTATTAGTGTCTTAAAATTTTCATCAAATTATATTAAATTTTGACATTAGCTTCTAAATATTCTGTTTTAGAAAAAAAATTATAAACATACATTAAACTTTACTTTAAGAAAATACATTAGTCTGATTCATGACTTTTGGTTTCTTTAATGTATATTCATAGATAAATTAAGGTCGATCTACAAAATGAATTTTTTGGCATTAAAGTTTCTAAAATTTAAAGTGAAAGAAAAATTATCTTATTGGATTATAGTTGTTAAACTGAACTGATTTCATGTGAAGCAAAAAGCACAATTAGAAGTTAAACTCAGTTTTTTTTTCCAGGAATGCATTTTATATCTTTTAAGGTTGCTTAGAAACATGGCCCTGTATATTTGTTATAATTTCTTTTGGAGAGAAAATGAAAAACAAAGTAATCAAAAGTGAAGAATTTATTTTGAAGAAAAGTTGACATTATTTTTGAAGCCAAGGGTTGCACTTAGTCTTTTCCATTTGTTTAAATTTCCAGCTTATGAAATAATGTTTCGGGTTTAATGAACCTTTATCAGGACTTTAGAATGATGATACCAAGTGTTGATAGAACAACGATGGATGTGTAATAAAATGCAAAAAAAAAGGAGAAGAGAGTATATTTTTAAAAAAAATCATGTAACCGTTCAGTCATTTAATCAGCATTCTTTTTCAAAAACTATCACGTGATTATATTTGGCAATGATGTTAAACAAATCGAACCACTAAGAGATACAACCATTAAAAGGGAAGAAAAAAAGAATTTTTGTATTTTATTATACATCCATTGTTGTTCTATCAACACTTGGTATCACTTTTCTAAAGTTCTGATGAAGGTTCATTAAAACTGAAACATTCAACATCAACTTTCCTTCACAATAAATTCTTCATTTTTGATTGCTTTGTTTTTCAATTTTTCTCCATACTTTTGGATTCCTTTTCATTATTTACTTCCATAACTTCTTTTCATAAGATTACATATAATAAAAATGCAATTAAAATTACTCTTGACTACTGCAAAATCTGTTTATTTTTTCAAACATGATATCATTTTTTATTTAAGAAATATTGATCTTAGTTTATTGAGATAACAGATTGTTTAAAATAAGATTTAATTATTTTCTGTAATAAGTACTCAAAATATTAAATATTGATAAATTCATAGATTCCTTGAAAATGTTTTTGTATTCCAGAAAGATCATGAAAACATTAGGTTTACCTTGACTTTACCAGCTATGGATAAATAGTAGGACGGACTAGGTTCTTCAGCCTTGGTGAGGCAACTTGTCTAGGAGAAGGAAAACTCTGAATTCAAACCTGTTAAACTCCGCTTAAAAATTGACCTTGTGTTATATCCTGCCCGAGCGGAGGGGTTGGTAAATAGTACCTTGACTTTACCTTGACTTTCTTTTTTTAATTTCAGATTTGCATTCCAGTACAATCCAGCTCTTCAACCTCGAGCCATTATTGTGTTTGGTTGCATCAGCAAAACTGTGTCAGACTCAGAAATTAAACAACTTCTCAGGATAATGATGAAAGTATGCAAGTTTGAAAAAAGAAATATTTTTATATTTTTTTATTTTTGAAAAAAATTTTTTAAAGACTTATAAGTTTAGTGGTATTTTAGAATTTATAAAGTTAAAGAAGTTATGAACTCATCTACAAGTTTAAAAATCTCTTAGTACATAAAACTTGCAAATTTATTGCAAATACATTAAAGAAATTATAGATTAACTAATTTTTATAATAGATTATAGATTTGTTTAATAGATTAACTAATTTTTATCTTTAGAAAATTGACTTATTTTTAGAAGTAGTATTGTCTGCCATTAATTTTTACAAGTATTTACTTTCACCTTAATTTTTAGTTGCTTTTTTCCCCAACTCAGTTGTGTGGTCAATTTAAACAATGAGGAACTGTACAAATCAGAAATGACCCCCCCAAAAAGAGTTTAAACTCTTAGTGAGATTCAAACTTATGGTTCCTTTGCCTCAGGAGAGCCTGATTAAAGACATCAATTGCTCTACCAACTGAATTACAAAAAGGTTATTGGTTGCAAAGTCTTAAATTAAACCTTTTAAATTCCTCTTTTATTCTGTTTTCAATCTGTCTTTTCCATTTTTTTATAGTAGTAATTTTAGCCCCCACACCAAAAAATGAAATATTAAAATAAAAATTAATAAAAGATTGATTTATATTTAACACAATGTAACATTTTAAGACATCTTTTTAAAATGCTTTTTGTTTGAATGATTATTAACTAATTTTCCTAAGATTTTGACTTGTTGAAAATAATTAATCATTTTTATTTGGAAAACATTATTTTTAAAAATGCAAATTATTTTTTAATTATCTAAAAATAATTCTAAATTTATATTTTCTTTAGAACACCTATTGATATATAAGATATCAATTGCAAGTCTCAAAATCTTGATTAGCTAGCCATGCTGAGAACAAAAGACAAATGGTAATGGTATTAACCCATACTTTATATGTTTATGAACTAGCTTTTGAACAAAAGAAAACGTTTTGAATTATAAATTGATAGTCACTAACATGAAATAATTCTGATATTTAGGAAAATGGATAGAAAAATATGATTAGGACTTAAATACACAACTAAGAGTTAAAATCAATGAAAAAAATGTGATTAGTATCTGAGAGCCTCTTTGTATGTAATATTTCTTGTTCTATCATTTACAAATATGTAGTCCTTTTACTACTAGTTCATGAATATCAAACTAACAACTGGCCATATAAAAAAAAACATCAATTTAATCTTCTCTGCCCCATTTTTTAGGAGATCAAAAATCCTACCCCAAATGACCTCTCATTCTGTCATCTGAAATTGTAGAATATACACTGAGAGATGGGGGTGGAATCCAATTCAGAAAATGAAATGACAGAATTCTCAAGATTCATTGGAATTGAATCACTTGAGGAAACTCCTTTGACCAAAGTGTTCTCTTTTTTGATTCAAAAAGTGATCTATAGCTGAGTGAACCACTGAACTGTGAAAATAATTAGAAGTGGCCATCTACTTGTAGAGGTGGATAGCAAAAAACATGCCAAAATCTTTTCAAAACTTTTCTCTACTTAAAATGCAAAACTTACTCACATGAAAAATTCAGCACCTTAAAGGGAGTTATTAGAAACAGGGAGTTATCCCTAGCTTCAACAAAAGAAATCAAAATAGCCTTAGGAAAGCAAAGGATTAAAAGTGGTGTTGAAGAAATAAAAAGTAAAAAGTAAAGTTGGCGACCATAGTCGAGGGTAACCTGAAGGCTCCCTTTTCGATAGCTACTACATCAAAGTGTAGGGGAGGGCGCTACTCCTTCCCTGGATTGCTCTACTTTACCCTTGATCCATACCTTATAATGCTGAGTGTTAAGCAAGGAGGCATCAAGTACCATTTTTTGAGTCTTTGGTATGACTCGACCTGGGATTGAACCCAGGTCTCCCGGGCCATTGGCGAACACTCTAACCGCTAGGCCAATGTCCGGTACAAAAAACCATTGTCAGGAGTGGGAAATACAAACACATAAATTTTGACATTTAAAAAAGCCATAATTCCTAAGGAAGCAAAAATTGGATACTGCCTTGAAAAAGTAGAACAATACATACCTGCACTCTTAAGGTGTTTAAAATGTTAGAAATATGGACACCACAAGGAGAGCTGCTGATGACATTTGGAAGAGGTAGCCAAAAAGATCCAGACCATATGGAAGAAGAGTCTGCTCAATATGTCAAGAGAACTATTCTTCATTTTCAAGAACTTGCAGTATATAAAAATGAGGGAGAGAATTCGTGGAGGTGAAGTATAGAAGAAACTTATATGAAAGATAACACCTATGCCAATGTAGCACAGAATTTGAGTTCAATCAGCAAACAGACCGATACAGAGCTCTCATCAAAAAATTAATACAACTCAGACCAAATGACTGGCTCAAGTTTCAAGAACAGTTAAAAAAACAAAAAATACACTCCACTAAAATCAAACAAAAACAAAAAGAACCCACAACTAAACATCCATACCACTGCTCTGAAAATATCTACAGAAAACTTCAAATATCCAGCTAAAATAAATACCCTAATGGAAAAATCACAGAGATTGCTGATATGCTCACCAATTCCCAAAATAAATCCAGAACCAAACATCAAAGAAAAATACCTTTTAATTACCCCAACTAAAGTTGAACCTTTACTCTAATTCAAAATGAGTCATACCCAACCAACAATTAAAGAAAAATGATTGATAATATCAAACCAACATCTCAAACTGCATTTTCAAGAACAAAATCCCCAAAAAATTAATGAGAAACCAAATATTAAACAAACAAAAACAATGTATCTCCCTAGGATCAAGACATAATAAATTCAAAACCCTTAATTTGTTAAAAGTGTAGAAAGTATGGATATGGAAGCTAACTTGCAAACCTTAAGTTAGTGGATATATATATATATATATATATATATATATATATATATATATATATATATATATGATGTATCAGTGAAGCAGTAACATCAAGAAATCATGTCTGTGAGGTAAAGTTGTTTGCTCACTTTTTTCTTAAACCCTGACAATTCAAACTATTTGCTTACAAATCATATACAAGGTATAACTGGTAAATTGTCACCATTTTAAATTTATTAATTTTGTGTGCTTTGTTTCAAGTTTTTCTACTGTGCAGCCAACTAGAATTAGTTGGGCACTATCTGTAAGGGAACCAGTACTATGATGTAATTTATCCTCCCTGAAATTTGAAAATGGCTTGCTGTACTGCTATGCATTAATGCTGCAAGCTCCAATACAAAGATTTTACAGTGTTTATGTGTTAATCTGAGGACAGTGCAATTCAAAAAATCAAATGAGTCCAGTGGTTATTTCAAAGGTACAGAAGCTGAATTTGTTGGTAAAGTTGACAATGATTGACAATGATCCCAGCAAGTCAATCAACTCCATAGCCAAGGACATGGGAGCATCTGAGTTTTTTATCAGGCAGGTAGTGCATGAAGACATTTGCTGTTTCTCATACAAAATTTTTCATCACAGGCAATGAAAGGCAAGAAAGACTGCTCTGTAAAGCTTTTGAACAAATTCAAGCATCTTTTCCAACTGAACATATTTGTTTTTTATCAGATGAGAAAATTTTTTATCATAGTCAGATGGTGAACTTAGAGAATGACAATTAACTTGCTCTGTCTTCACAAGACGTACTGATAGTGATGAAAACCCAGCACTCAGTCCACATCATGAATGTTGACTGGGTAAATATGTGAGGTCTCAATAGGAGTACTTAGAAAGAGTGAAAACAATTCCTTTCATTTCACATGGTATTGAGTATTTCAGTTTTGTTGGCCCCCTTACACCCTGTTACACATGTTAGCTTCATAATTTTTGAAAAGAATTGTACATTGTATATACACCAAATATGGCATTTTTTATTTTAGCCATACTTGTGTGGAAAATCTTTATTTTGCAAGAATTAATTTTGTAATCCATTATGCTGATCATTGCTAGTCATGTATGTTTTTTATGAGTTTTTATTACTTGTTTTTTGAGTTGTTAAATCTGTATCTTTGTTATAGTCTCTGGAGGCTTACCGGGAGACGGATTTTCAATTAATAGAAGCCGTTGTAATGTGCCTGACTAGACTGCAGCCCCTCCTTCGTCCAGTATGTAAATTTTTACTCCTTTCATTTTTTTTAATGATAATACTTTAGTAGCCATATTAAAACAAGTAACAGGAAGAAATCTTTTTAATGAGGAGGTATTTTAATGAAGAGAACCTAATGGTTCTCTTCATTACAATTATTATGCATTGTTTAAAAGACAATCACTACAATCATGAATCAGACTATTTTTCTCTTTAGTTTTATAGCATGTCTATTGTAATACAAAGTTTACATTCGTAAGTATGACATTTTAAGATGTTATTCTAAACAGTCTTATATCTCTTGCTTAGCAGCTGAGTTGATAACCAGCAAGCATTATATTTCAATTCTTATATATTTTCTAAAAGCATTTCTAGTAACTGAGTAAATTTTTATTTCATTTATTCAAAAAATTAATACTGGACTATATTTCTGTGTTATTTTCTACAGAAATATAATGAAAATGTTCTGTATTTGAAATAAATAAAAGGTGACAAAAAGTAGATACTTTACTGCATTGAATGCAAGAGATGAGGGTACTAGCAAAATGAACACCCCTAACTAACCAAAGATCCATTTTCATTCTGAATAAGCAATACTATTTTTATATTGGGATTATGAGTTCCATCTAGAAAAAAAAAATAATTTAAACAAAGACTACTTTCAATTAGACTAACTGAAGTTAAAAATCTATGAAAAACATATGGAATTAATAGAAAGAGCATAATAATCCATCATTAGACTGTTGTTAAGTTTGCAGTAATTCATAACAAATTTTTCTCGAATTCCACAAAAATGAATTTTTCTCCAGTGGATTTCATTTTCGTTTGAAGGCTGCTCTGAATTCAACTATAAGTTCATTTTAGATTCTTATTTCACAATTATTGTTCATTGCCAGTGAATGAATTTTTTTCTGGGTTGAACAAAATGAGATTGACAAGTTTTTAAACACTGACAGATCCCATATCAAACCCATTTTTCTAGTTTCATAATTTTGTTCTTAGTGTTATAAATGATATTATTCTCTAGTAATGTAAGAAATAAATAGGTGATAAAGTTTTAAGATTTTCATAATTGTGCAAAGCTTTTGCATTGGGCTAATACAGTTGTCCATAATTTAAAAAAAAAATCTTTAAAATTCATTTTATTTTTTTTATACTTTTATCTAGGAATCTTCCATTCACAAGTTTCTGTTTTGGGTGGCCATCTCTGTGCTGCAGCTTGATGTAAAGTCTTTATATGCCACAGGATTAGCTCTTCTTGAGCAGAATCTCCATACACTAGATAACCTTGGTTTGCTTGATAGTACAGTTAGTATTATTTTTTATTCATTCATTTATTTATTTACTTATTTTTTGTAAATTTTTAGTGGAATAAGTTCTTCAATATCTGATTTAAAGACACTTTGTTTCTTTGATATACCATGGAGCTTTATAAACGTTTATTCATACTACAGAAACAAATTTTAATGATCAAAATAAAATTATATTTGTAAAACAGCTCCTTTTTAAGAATCCTATTCATTAAATGCTACATTTTGACCCTTAACTTTTATTAGGGTAACTATAAAAAGCTATGTTTTTAGTAAACCTGATTCTTTAGAATTAATGTTGCAAACATCTTCACTAATGTTGAATGTCATTAATTTTTACAGAAAATGTTTTGGTATGTTATAAAGTAAATATTTTTAGTACCTAAGTAAATTTATTTACTATTTGTTTAAATTTTCAGTCCTTAGAAGATATTATGATGGAAGCACGGGAACCATTGGAATGGCACTTTAAGCAACTAGACCATTCAATGGGTCTCAGCTTTAAAAACAACTTCAACTTTGCATTAGTTGGTCATTTGCTCAAAGGTAAATAGGTAAAATTATTGTCTCTAGATTTTTTGGCTTTATATTTTTTTTAATTTTTGAATGAAAATTAATTTTGATTTAATATTTTCTTTCAGGTTTTCGGCACCCTTCCCCTACAACAGTCTCCCGGACTATTCGAGTGCTTAATCAATTGTTAGTCATCACAGTTAAACCATTAAACAGGTTAGTAAATTAATTTTTATATTGTAAATTAATTCCTGATAATTTTTATATATAAGTTTTCTATTAGTCTTGTCTGGTTCCAAACTTATGCATTTCATAATTCTGAAATTGTTAATGTTTTAAAATAAACAAAACAACTTGGATATGTTTTTATGCACATAAACTTTTTTAATACTATAAACTAATTATTTGTTCTCCTTATCTGGTCCGCAATAAATAAAAAATTCTCAGATTAAGAAGCCTCATCTCAAAATGATTCCAATTAAAGACAATTACAAATTCGGTACGGACCCGACTATAGAAGACCAGATAAGGAGAACAAATAATTAGATTTATAAGACCAAGAAATCCAACCTTGATCGCCCTTCGGGGCCCATGGCACAGCGGATAGAGGCATTGAGTCTCTACAATTCCAGGTGAGCATTGTCAGAAGATAGCAGTGTCAATTCCTATCCAAGCCAGCCAGAGGTTTACTTGGTCAAAAACGTGGTGCAATAGACAACAACTATGGAAGGCAGTAATTACTGGGGATACGGTTACAAGACTCAGCATTCCTATCCGAGGTCGTGGTTAATCACCTGAAGAAGGCCAGAGGTGAAATTTGGCCGAAATGTAGTGAAGAAGAAACAACACAAAAACTACCAAGATGAGGACAAAAAGTCCGCAATAAATATAAAATTAATTCTCAGTTCAAAGATTATTTTATATTTAAAAGAAAAAATACTTCATCAAAGAAAAATCATAAAGTTTATTATTCTACTTTTTTTTTAACAACCCTCCAGTGGATTATATTGCATCTAAATGAAGAAAACTTTGTAGAATTCACTGCTCTAACATGCAGAATAAACAACAATAATAACAACACTTAGCAGCTCAGCGGCTCTATCTTGTATCCAGCTGGCAGACAAAAATAAAACAGGCTATAACTCAATACAGTTTATTGCCTAAATTGAAAAATGATTCATTTAAACAATTTCAAGGGAGCATGAAGCCCAAATGTATTGTGGGGGAGAGAAAGGGGAGTGGTCATGCTAGACAATATTTTCTAAAAGGCCCTGGCTAGCCACATTTGCCGATCCAGACACAGTACAGACATCCATTGACAAGCGTGCAACATTCACCAAAATACCACATTTGCTCTATGAGAACCTACTTAAAAACCAGGCAAAATGAATGCTTTATTTACAATGAGAGCATATATACAGAATGACAATGATGGAGAGAAGAAAAAAAAACCCATAAAAATAAATTGTTAAAACAAGGATAAAACCCCCATTTTGTTATCCTCTATCTCCCTGTCTATCATATGGAGAGCTGTTTTCCAGTATCTGCAGAAGCTGAAAACAAGCCAGACTATCCCTATGTGAAGAGTGGGTCTAAACTAATGGGACAAAAGAAATGCAGGGAAGGGTGCAACAAGGAATGAGTAGCATGAATTACAGTAATATGAGTCCAAGATCTTCAGAATAATGGAACTAGAGAAAGGTTAGGGTGATGAAATGAATGGCAGGATGGGGAAGATCTTGGAGACTAACAACTAGATGGCAGGGCCAATGACACACATCATACAGCTAATTTGGGAATAAGGGGTACAAAAATTACCTACATACCAGTAATTGGGTCCCGAAGGACCTGGACCATCATTGTCATGTGCAGAAAGAGGATGGAAGGATGACTCCAATGTTTCCCCTTTCATACGACCAGGCTCGCTGCATGCACCCACCCACTGTTGGTTGTTATGTGGTCCAAGGGTTTTCTATTGCATCTTATTTTGACCCTAAGCTGATGCCTAAAGAACATAATCAGATCATGCTGAGAAAAGTTTGCACCATCATACAATCCCCTCTTTCACATTTCCCAAATTACCATTTGAGCCACAGCTAGGATCATGAGAAACACCACACATTTCTCACCTCGATATAGAAGGTCAACTTCATCCATGTAACCAACATCAAACAGTTCATGCTGCTTAGGATTGATGCAGGATGTCCACTCCCTGACATGACTTCAAAATGGGTGAACCCTCTCACAGTAGTAGAAGGCGTGAAAAGCATTCAGTAACCACAGCCTTGCAGCTAGTTGCTTCCACCTACCCAAGGTGGGGGAAATTAACTAAATAATTGCGAAACTCCTGAATTGAAAGGTCAGGATAGTGAGCAAAGTGATCAAGGGAATGTGTCCAAAAGGCCCCGCCACATCTCACGATTCAATCGCTGCATTTACCCCACCCAGGGACTTGACAAACTTGATGTATTGATGGGGAAACCTTCGTACTTCTTTCTCATGCATAAACACAATGTATTTCATGGCTTTGTTGGGAATTTTTTTTAGCCTAGATATAACTACAAAACCCTTGTAGTGCTTGCTGGCAAGCTCTCAAGGCCCTGCCTAGCTAGATCTATGGCTAAGGAATCCCCCTTCTCCACTGCCTAGGAAAGCCTATCATCTAAAGACTTTGCCATGTTGGACCTACCTAGTTTGAGCTGTTGACCATATTTGATGGCAAAGTCCCTAATCCTATACTTTGGATCCCCACCACTTATTTCCGGTAACCACCCCCACTAGTGCTCACTGAATTAAGGTTCCCAGCTGCTCCCGGAAGTCCCATATTTTCAGTAAAGAGGTATTGAACTTCCAGTAGCTGACCATATTAGGCCTATTAACTAGCCACAGACTAACCCTAACAAGTTTAGGGTCAGTCTGCCCTATCCAGTGGAACAAGGGACGGATAACGAAATCACTGTCAGCTCTTCTAACACTCTGTCCAGGTAAGTCCTCGTACAGATACAGGGCAAATTATCTAGTCACATCCACTTCTCCCTCCCTGGGGGATCCAGACAAAACCTGTTAACTAAGTCATGCTGGTCCATCAAGTCAATAAGGCTGCTCTCACAAACATCACACCTGACCATATCTATCTTGAGGTCAAGGATCGCATTTCAATCACCCACTAAAATTAACAATTTTGGATCATCAGCGAACTGTGCTAAATGTCAGGAAAAGGAGCTTTTCAAGCCAACGCTATTGGACGCATAAACAGTGACTACCCAGAACTTGAAGCTTTTAAAAGCAACATCAGCCACAACCAGCCAGGCCCCTCTCATCTGCAAAGTCAAGATTGACAATCACATTAAACCTGTGTCAAACTAGTAGAGAGACACCAGTGCTGCAATGGCTGCTGAATACTGAAAAGACCACAAAGTCGCTCTCCAGTACCCAACAGTCCTCTGCGCAAGTGAAGTGAGTCTCCTGCACTGCAGCAAAATCCATGCAGAGATTTGAGAATTCACCAAGAGCAAACTTGCTTGGATCCCTCAGTCTCCTCACGTTCAATCTTTTAAAGTCATTCTGACCCACTTAACTATTCAGTGTCAATAATGGTCTGTAAATCCTTGGGGGTGTGGATGCCAATGGCTTCCTTCAAGGAGCCAGTGCCAAGTTCAGTTGTAACTCAGTCATCCCTGGGCACTCCTGCAACATTGATAGGGTACCTTACCTTTAGGGATCTATAAAAAGAAGGATGAATTAAATTGGGACCCGTCTCACCCAGAATGATAACATTTTTTTCAAGGAGAAGTTTCCAATTTTGCCATCCTTATGCCCACATCAGTTTGGCTAGCTTTTCCAGGAATTTCCATACCTCCTGAGTATGGCTTCCACCCAAGCAGACACAGGTGGTCACCATGGGTGCACTCCTAACATTGAAAGGATTGAAAACTTACTTTTTTTTTTACTTTTTCTAATTCCAGCATTGGCTTAAGTGTCTTTCAGAGCTGGAAATCTGAGATAGCTTTCACCTCTGTAGAACACAGAGCCACTGCTGCCTATATTGAGTCTTTATTTTCTACTGGTGAGACTGATTTGGTTCTGCACCAGCTTTCTTAGATGGGTTGTATTGTAACCTATTCTTCAAGTGTGACCGGGTTACAAATTGTGAACTGTGGAACAGTTCAGGTGGAGAGAAAGAGAGAAGGGTGAGACTAGGGCATCATTGGTGGTGTTGCTTTCCAGTTCTTTTGGTACTGTATTGTGTCCATTGCTTTTGGGGGGCAGGCTTTCACAAGGTGGCTGACCTGCTTGCAGTTCCAGCAGTGTGGCCGCCTGCTCTCACTACCACCATCCCAGAAGTATAATGTGTCTGGGATGGCCTGGAAACCTTCCCTGTTGAGGCACAGCCAGAACACAGTCTCTGTTCTGTCCCATGGAGGGCCGAAGTTGTGTCATGTCCTTCACTCAGCCATAAGCACTTAAAAAAGAGGCCACCGAGTCTCCTGGAAGGTTTGCCTGGACATTGCATACTGTCACACAGATCCTATGTGCACCCATGTATTCTGGCTGGAGGCAGAAGAACTTTGTTGAAATGCAGCTTGTTGTGGAGCAGATAAGCATGTCAACCCCCCCAAATGATTTAAGTTAAGCGTGTGAGTAATGACAGCCAAAAAGAACAATGAAGGAAATAAAGGTGAGATAACAGTATAACAAAGATGACAATTTATTTGTCGAGGTTACAAATAAAGATGTAAGTTCGTGGTTGTTGTAATCAGCTAGATGAGTGATGTTGGTTGCTGATATGGTTGTTGTTGGTAGAGATATACCGTCACTGTTGGTGTTGTTATTGTAGTCAGCTGGATGTGTGACATTAGTGGTTGATATGGTTATCTTTGGTAGAGATATGCCATCACTGTTGGTGTACGTTGACGTTGTTGATATAGGCATCGTTGGTAGAGAGGTACCATTGCTGTCGGTGCACTAAGGCTATCATGCCTTAACTGTGTTAAGTCACCTGAACAGACAGGGAACCAAAACTAAGGTTACTGTACCTTAGCACTGTGCAGCAGTGCAAAACGAATCTAGCAAACGTACCGAGAAGCCGTGGCTAAGATTTGTGGTATCTTAGTGCTGCGCAGACAGGGAACCGAATGCTAAGGCTAACCCATGCCTTAGTGCTGCGCAGCCAAGTGAACAAACGGACAGGGAACCAACTGAATGATTAAGACCGAGTGGTCTAAGAGTCCTCTTTGTGTTTGCCTCTAGGCCGTCTGCTTTGACGAGCTCACAAGAACTGTCAGAGATACTCCAACCCACAGAAGGAGACCTCTTGTGTTCCTTAAAAAGACCTTTTGGTATATCTAAGGAAAGTAAGGTGAATGCAACCACGAGATGTAGGATTCAACCTTGGAAGTAAGGCCAATGCGACCACAAGATGTAGGATTCTGCCTTGAAAGAGCTTTGCTATAAAAAACGCACCGCTGGGCTGTCCAAAAAGGGCTTATTGATATCAAGCAGCAACTGTGACACATTAACAGGGCCGCCTTAATGTAGAGTTCGTCTTTTAAAAAATAGAAGTGGAAATACCGTTCATCTTTAGCCTGGAATAGGCTTCAGAAGATAATCCACTTTATTCTAATTGAATTACTTTTGAAAGACAAGCCCTATTAAAGATGTATATGTCATTTATTCCCTTTTACTTTTAACTGTAATGGTAGGTCATGGTTATATAAGGTTTTATATCCGGTCATAGCCTGATGTAATGTTTTTAAGGTTTGAGTGATCCGGTTTGTTTACGTTTTTAGATGGTTCACGACAAGCTCTCTGCTAGCTTAGCTGCTTGGTCTTTTGTTGGCAGGTTGCAAAACTGCATCTGCAGAAGTATTGTCCTGGGATGCCTGCTGTATGCAGAAGCTCCCCAAAAGTATCTTTTTTAGGCCTGCCAGTCTCCTGGATTTAATGTCGATGACAAGTGAGAGGATCTGGGGCTGTAGGACTTTTCATATCTCTGGGATGGGCAAGATGACATTGCCTTGGAAATATGGAGCATACTTGCACACCCTATCCTTTTTTAGTCCTTTGGACTTTTTTGATGGACTTTCCAGGAGGCTGGCATTGTTATGGGACTTGGAATTTCTGTCAGCCTTTGTCCTGGTTGGATGTGACTGGCCGACGGAGCTGGTCTTTAAGGATGGAGAGAATGGAAGAGCTGGCTAATCAGTGCTTTCATGGTTGGCCACCCATTCTTTCGGTTTACCTGAGAAGGATTCCTTAGTGGGCTGAGAAGTTATCTGGTCCACAGCTTCCGAAAGGCCGGCGCGTCTCACGATTCGACTGTTGCATGTGCTCATTTGGTGACTTGACTAATTTGATAGGGAAACCTTCATACTTCTTTCACATGCATGAATGCCTTACATTTCATGGCTTTGTTGGAAGCTCTTTTTAGCCTCGATCTAACTACAAAACCCTTGTAACGTTCTCTAGCCTCACGCTCAAGGTCTTGCCTTGCTAGATCTATAGCTAAGGAATCCCTCTTCTCCACCGCCTGAGAAAGCCTATCATCTAAAGACTTTGCCATCTTGGTCCTATCTAGTTTAAGCTGTTGACTGTATTTGATGGCAAAGTCTCTAATCCTATAATTATGGGATCCCAACCACTTATTCCTGATAACTACCAAGCACCACCCCCAGCGCCCACTGAATTAAGATTTCCAACCACTCCCGGAAGTCCCATATCTTCACTAAAGAGGTATTGAACTTCCAGTAGCTGGCCAGACTAGGTCTATTAGCTAGCCACAGACTGACCCTAACAGTAGAACAAGGGACATATAACGAAATCACTGTCAGCTCTTTCAACGAACACTCTGTCCAGATAATTCCAAATCTGGCCAGAAGGCAAATTATTTAGTTGTATCCACTTCTCCCTCCTTGAGTAATCCAGATGAAACCAGTCAACTAAATCATGCTTGGCCAACCAGTCAATCAGGCTGCTTTCGCACCTATCCAACCCATTAGCACCCCGCCCAGCCTTATCTATCTTGAAGTCAAGGATTGCATTCCGATTTCAACACAAATGAAATCTGACCCAAGATAACTCTAACAAAGTGTGATATGATCCACTAGATTTATATATTTTAACTCTTCTGAAAAAAACAGCATAGCGCATAGTCAACACTCACCTCCTTATAGCATAAAAATTCCAAGGACACTGATTCATTTGTGAATTTTGTGAATCACACATGAATGTTTACCTCAGAGTTGCTAATTCACATTGAACATGTAAAAAGCAACATTGATTTTATTTCACTTATTCATACTAGACTATTCTTTATTTTTTGTGGGTTTTTTTTTTGTAAAACCTGTTCTTTAGGTTTTAACCTTTTTTTGTTGATTAACAGAAATATTGATTGTTAGGAACATGACTGTTAAGATAAATAAGGTCCAGGCAAGAATAGGATAAATATATATTTTATTTTAGAGTTGACACGTGCGACTTGTCTCGAAGAGATCCCTCTAAAAAGTCCCCAACCCTCCTTTTCCTCCTTCCTCTCCTCACAGCTCCCTCTTCCTCCAGGGGGAGATAATTGCTCGTCAAGCCAAGATAGGATGTTAACACTTCCCCGCTTTTCTTTCTGGTACTGAGGTGGGACATTTTAGGAGGCAACATTAAATGGCTGTCTGCAGGGAAAAAGAAAAAGACAGTTGAACAAAAATTTAAGACTGCATACTTGAAAATTAGACAGATGATTCCTTTGGCTCAGATATGAATTGGAGAATTTTAAAGTAGAGGACTCCCTTTTTTGTTAAGCTATCCGCAATTTGTTTGTCAGTGGGTATCCATGATATCTCTGCAATTTCTCCTCTGTCAACCATTTCTCTAAGGATTGCCATTTCAATTCGTAGCCTTTTATCAAGGATTTCTGTGGTGGAATGCACTGCGTCATACAAACAAGAATTGTCTGTTTTGCATGTTATCTTTATATTCGTAGGGTGGTCTTCTAATTGTAACAAATCCAGTATTAATTTTCTGTAATAAAAGCAGGCCTCAGTGAGATCAACCATGGCCAGAGTCTCTGCTCCGAGAGTGCTTTTAACTGTTCTTTTGATGCGTTTGGATTGCCAGGCTATGGGCATGTATTGATTATTGTTGCCTACTAAAAAGATTATGTAGCCACCCTGTGATCCACCATCAGTTAGGTTAGCAAAAGATGCATCGCTGTATGCTATAATTTGCAACAGTTTGGGGTTACCCAAGTTTGGGATATGAATTTGTGATTTCTCCTTTTTTGCCTTTTTTATAGTCCGGTTGATTTGTCTAATACATTCCACATTTTCCTGTTTTAATATTGCACTTAGTGTACTGATATCAAAACTGAGGTCAGGTCTTGTTTGGGTGGCTAGCCAATTGAGCTGACCTATTAGCTGCCTGGCCTCGGTGATCTCAGTTGGTGTTAGCTTGTCTTCTAGTTTTCTTCCGTTCTGCAGTGGAATAGGCCTAAGTTTCTTTGTATATTCATCTTGTCCAATCTTGATGTTACTATCGGATTTTTTAATTTCTAATCCAATATATTGGAACTTAGCAACTTCTTCAGATTTTACTTTGAAAAGTTTACGAAGTTCATTAATGACTTGGTATTCAAATGCCTCTGACCCAGCAAAGCAAAAATCATCAACATGAGTGGCTATTATGCCTTGGAGATTGTTTTTAAAATGCCAAGTGAAAATTGCCTGGTCATATTTTGATGGTGTGACTCCTAGCTTTACTAGTTCCTCTCTGAATGTTAAGTACCAGGATCGAGATGTGTCAGTCAGACCATACACACATTTGGAGAATTTCCAAATGTAGCCAGTAGGTACATTAGCTTCTTTGGGAGGAAGAAGGTAGATGGGCCGATCTAACCTCTTGCTCTGTAAAAATGCAGTTTTAATGTCCATGGATTTGCATATCCAGCCATTTGCTTACATAACTCCTAAGGCTGCTCGTAAACTTTCCTTAGAACATGTTGGGGAATCATTTCTAACATTGCATCTTTGTCTTGAAAGCCTTTGGCAACAAGTCTGGCCTTAAAAGTTTGCTTGCCATTAGATTCCTTGTTAATGTAGACCCATCTTGTGAGTATTTTTGGTTGGCCCTGATCTGGCACTTGTGTGTAAACTTGATGTTCAACCCAACTTTGGAGTTCTCTCTTCTTTGCTTCGTCAAGTTGGTCATTAGATGAGTCCATCAAAAGACTTACTTCTGGGCCTTCATTGGTGGCAGTTCGGTCATCTTCATTTGTTTCCCATTTCAAGACCCCATTCTCAAAATCCAGCCTGAATGGATCTCCTTCTTCCATAGCAACATTCATTAAATAGTTGTTTTTACCAGTAGCTTTACCAACTCTACTGATCACATTCAATTTTCTCCATTCGTGGTCTTCATCATTGGTGAACTTGCATTTTATAGTTTGGCCTGGTTTGGGCAGTTGTACAGATTTTGTGACTATTTTTGGTGATTTGTCACAGGCATACTGTTCAGGATTATCATCAGTTTCATTCCCATCATCTATTGGAACATAACTGTTTGTGGTTACATTATTTTGGCTATGATGTTTTACTGGTTCACTAGTGTCATGGTGTGTGTCGGGATATAAAATCAAGCGTGAGGGATGTACTCTGACATATGTGGCTCCATGTTTGACCAGCACTTGTTTGTGTTCCCAGCCTATGACGTCACCAGGACCAAGCCATCTATCAGATTCATTTCTTTTATAAAGAACAAGGTCACCATTTTTGTATTGATCAGTTATACTGGTTCTAACCTGATGACGGACGGCTCGTCTCAATTTTTCAGAGGCTTCACACTCTATGAAACCTTTTCTTGCAGCATGCATAGCATTGAGGTTGTCAGCGACAATTTTGCTGTTACTGACACCTTCTAGTGCAGGAAGTTGATTATTCAAAAGAGAAGGCAGGTTAGGGTTTTTTCCAAAAACCAGCTGGTTAGGGCTGTAGCCATGTGAATTGTGAAGTGTATTCTTGGCATTGACAGCCCATGATAGAGCAACTTCAAAATTGCACCGAACATCTTCTAATGTCTTCATAACCATTTCTCCCAGAACACCATTGTGCCTTTCATTTAATCCATTGCTCCAAGGAGACTGTGCAGCGGTGGTACGAACTACAATGTTCAAGTTTTGAGCCATGTCTCGAAAGAATTGGTTGTCAAATTCCCTGCCATTATCAGTTAGAAAGGCTCCTGGAGCACCAAAATATGCAATCCAGTATTTGAAGATATCAGTTAGGATATCAGTACTTTCCTTACTTGGAAGCCTGACAGCAACACTATATCTTGTTGCATAGTCAACCAAGTGTAGTACTTTATGTCGTTTAATTTCCTTTATGTCCATAGCTACAGTCTGGTTGAAGTGAGTCCCCAGGGGAAATCCTACAACAGGTCGGGGTGCAGGTTTTTTATACCTGATGCTGGTCTGACAAGTAAGGGTAAGTTTCATCAAGATATCAATAAACTCGGCATCTTTTAACAAGATCACATAATTTTTTTGCACTGGGGTGGCTAAATTGTTTATGTAATTTGGTGGCAATTTTTAATTTTCCTATCTTGCCTTTTTTATCAATGTTATTTAGAAATAAAATATGCCGTAACTTACCCCGGTCCGGTGGAGGTCTGGATATGGGGACATGGTAGTGACCAGACGTGGTGCACAGTAATTTAATTCTTTTGCCAAACATTTCCGCTGTGTCATTATTAAAGTTGAGGGTCATCCAAACTCTTTTCATTGCCGTTTTGCTTAATAACAGAGGGATATCGGCGTCAACGACATCACTTATTATTTTAACATTCATTTTTGCGATAACACAAGGTAGAGTTACCTTTTTTAATGATTTTACTTTTAACTCATATCCGAATTTAAAGCACTTTGTTCCTTCTTCGTAGGGGATTTCTTTTTTGAGTCCTCAGGCAAAGTCTCAAGAAAGCAATCGAGCCATTTCTTTCTGCATACGGTGGAACTTGCACCTGAGTCCAAGATAGCTGAGTTTATTGTCTGTCCGAGAAGGGATGAATTATCAAGCTTCTCTCGATTAAGCAACACTATGTTTGCAACCTCTTCACAACTTCCAGTCTCATTATGGCAGTCATTTTTATATTCATTTAATAATACCATATTTTCTTGTGTAGTAGTATTATTAGTTTTTGAGTAAGGGCATTTGTTGGAATAGTGAAATTTGCATCCACAGATGTAGCAATTTGGGCTTTGTCGATTTGAATATCGGCCGTTAAATTTACGAGGTCCTCTTCTGTTGTTAGTGCTACTACTAGACAAGTGGAAGGGCAAGGGAGGTTTATGGTACACGTGCCTGCCATATAGAATTTGGTCGTCTTTTGAATGTGTGTCATCTCGGCTAAAGGCGATGTCCATTTCTTTTTTGACAGAAATAGATTGCTGCTGTGAGGTGTTTATCAGGGTTAAATTCCCACGCGTGATTTTCTTTAATTGTTGGGCCATATCATAAAGAGTGAGGTTGTTTATTGTTGCCCTGATTAACCTCTCATTTTCGGGACTGAGGTTGGCAGATTTCAGAGCACGGTAAGCTAATACCGGTTCGGGTAATATTATTTGAAATTCTCTGAGTTTCGCTACGTGTCGGTCGAATTGGATTAAATAGTCATTAATGGAAGTGTTATGTTCCTGGTGGTAGTTCTCGAAGTTTTCGTAACAAATAAATGCAGACTGGTTTTGTCTTCCAGGAAAAGGGTATCAAGTTTTTCAACTAGTTTGTCCATTCCATCTTCGGCATTTAGTAGGGAAATGTCCATTTCTAATATAGCTGTCCGAGCTTGACCTGTAAGAGATAAAAAAACGCCGGTGCTTGGCGAGAGGGAGAGATATTTGATGCTAGCTGCCATAGCTGAATTTCTCGCTTCCATGAATCGTAAAATTCTGGGTTTAAGAGTGGTGGTTCAAATAGTCTCGAACTCATTTTCTTTTTTTTTTTTTTTTTGCCGTAGGTGTTGGTCTCTGCTACCAAATGTTAATCAAGATAAATAAGGTCCAGGCAAGAATAGGATAAATATATATTTTATTTTAGAGTTGACACGTGCAACTTGTCTCGAAGAGATCCCTCTAAAAAGTCCCCAACCCTCCTTTTACTCCTTCCTCTCCTCACAGCTCCCTCTTCCTCCAAGGGGAGATAATTGCTCGTCCCATAAGCCAAGATAGGATGTTAACAATGACTATTTGACAGTTTTTTGTTTATTTTGAAAAATGTCTAATATATACTTATATTTTAAACAAGATAATTACTTGATAATTTTGTCTACATTTCTAAGATGTGTAATTGTTATAATCTTGTGTGTTTGATTTGGTTGGGTTTTATGGCATATCAACCATTTTTGGTTATTTAATGCCAAATCCTGTTTTTAAATATATTTTAAATATATGATTTTTAAACACATTTTGTAGATACACACAGTTAAATGGTCAAACAGTTCTATTTCTAACAATTCAATTTAGCATGAGTCATTTGTTTGCATTCAGTTTAAATGTCCAACAGTTCTATTTGACCCAAAGAAAGGACACTATCAAGTGCTTCCACTTCGAGCCAGAGTGGACCTGGGAGCGATGGCAATGAAGGAGTACTCTGCATTCCCTCAAGCTCCAGTATTACTAGAACTTCACCATCAGATTGTTTAATGTCATATCCAGGCTGCTTATTAAGTGGGGGGACTTTTACCTCTCTATAGAGTTGTAGTCTGTGTATTCTATTACTCCAGTCAACTGGGCTAACATGTATATATATATATATATATATATATATATGTATGCATGTATATATATTAATTTTTTTTCTTTTTTTGTTGGTTCAAAGAAAGAAATAAGTCAAAAATTTTAAAGGAATAGGTCCACAAAGATTTTTTTAAAATTATTTTACTCCTACACATGTTTCTAGCTTCTTGCTGTTATTAGGAAGTGTTTAATTACATCTAGCAGTGTTGTCTTTGATTTATATAGTGGCAACTATCAAAGATTATTTAAGGGGAAAGGAAGTACACCCACACAAACACACAGAAGGAACACACTCTAGTAAAAGGAAAAAGAAGAAAAAGAGAAAGAGAAAACTAACACCTGCAGAATGGCAACCCTATCAAAGCAGTCACCACTATATAAATCAAAGACCACACTGCCAGATGTCATTAAACTTTCTCTTATGACATCAAGAAGCTATAAATACATGGAGGAGTAAAATAGATAATTTAAGAAATAAATCTCTTTGTGGACCTATTAATTCTATAATATATATATATATCTCAATAAACTAAAAAAATTCTCATTGTTTGTAATCATAATCCAGCTGAAACATCACATCATAGTGATTTTTATAAGGGCAATACACATACAAAAATTGCTCTTAGAGAATAAAGCAACCTTGCAATTGAATGATAATTTTGTGGGGTTTGCATATGTGTTAAACATAATGTTTTAATCATTCACTAGGACTGCATTTTGCAGATAAAAATGTACAATTGGCTAGTCATCATTATCAATAAAATAGTTATGAAATGCTTGTGAGAATTTTTCAATTCTTATTAAATGGAAACTTCAATATCATCATGGACCACTGTTATAATAGGAACTCAACAAGATTGTCTACTTTATTCTAATATTCTCATGTTAGTTGTTATGCCTTCTTGCTCTTTTCAGTTATCTATCATATTTGGTAATCTTTTCAATCCACTGGAGTAGAATATTCTTACTCCTGTGTCCATGTTGTGACTGTTAATTCTTCTTGGTTTAATTCATCCTTATGTTGCAATGTTTTTCCCTATTGAATCTGTGTATCTCACTTATTGTTTGCTTGATAACTAGTAAGCTTAAATGCTTTTATTTATGAAAACTTTGTCCCATAGTACAATCAAGTTGTATAATTTTGGAGCCTCAAACTTGATGCCTGTTTATCCTAATCAAAAACCTTCATAGGATATTGATTTCTCTTTTAGGCTTAATGAAATGGTTCTTGGAGCATGTAAATATTTTTCAAACTTTCACTTGCCTTATTTTTCAGTACTGATTTTTATCTCTAACCCCTGGCAAACTTACAATAATCACCACACTTCATTGCAAATGAACAAATTATACATGTGACATTAAATAGTTTATTTTACAGTTGAACATTCCGGTTTTGTGAAACATAACAAAACCATTAAATGCATTTATTTTAACTATTGGGATATTTTTTCTCCGGATAAAACTGGGAAAAAATTATGGAATCATAAAAAAAAACAAAAAAGAAATTAGGACTTTGTTCCTCTTCAAAATTTTATGATAGCCTGGATTCTTTGAGTCATCAATTTCACTCATGAAACACAATATTCTTCATCAAGCTGATTGCAGCTTTCTTGAATAGCAGTTGACAGATCACCTTCCCAGTTTATACCTATGTCATGGATAATTTTTTTTCTTTTAATTTTCATGCTGGCTACATAATTTATATTATATATTTATATGCCTTTTCAGAAGAAAAGCTTTAATGCTCTTTGTTCTGTAGTAAGATACATTATTATCCTGAAAAATTACTTCATCACGGAACATTTTTTATTAATGGAATGAGAAAAGTATACAAAATTTCAGTGTATAAACTATGCATTAACAAATGAAAACAAATATGAGCTTCAGAATTTGGTGCTGTGAAATGTGCTTATTTAAAAATGTTGTGTCCTTAAAAGGGGTACAATTAGACAAGGTGGTACTTGAGTGGAAAGGAACTGTCAACACATTTGTAGATAAAAGAAAGAGTTTCATTGCAAGAGAGATACAATAAGACAGACAAGAAATAGTGAGGCACACTACTAATCTCTGAAGCAAGGACAGGTATAATGCTGTGCTCACTGTATATATAGTCACTTCACATGACTGAGCAGGGTTGTGGGATATTCCATTACAACCACTCCCCCTGAGCTAATTTTCCCATGAAAAATTTGCTCAATACTTCCTCTTTTTGGGGTTGAGACATAGTCATTTGGCTTTTTTTTCTTCCTGATACTTTCCTGTATGACCACTTTTTTGCTGGTGGGATTTGTGGTATCAGTAGTTTTTGGGGAGCTGATACTTTCAGCACTAGTGGAGTTGGAGATACTTCCATCAGTTCTGGTGGAGATATGGGAACTGGTATTTCAAATGCATCATATATTACCTCCATTGGCAATTCTGCTCTATCTTTTCGTGTGACATCTTTAATATATCTTGCCAAGTCTTTTAGTGATAATTCTGTCTTCCCAAAAGCTTTTTTCACCTCTATAATTTCTAAAGAGAAATCTGTCTCCTGGTTGGTTTGGAAAATTTTGTCACAAAGTTTTCTTTTACAACTTTTTTTGTTGGACAAGCCTATTAAAAACTGACCAAATTTTTTCTGCAAAGATCAGCTGGTGAAACGCCTGAATTTGTATTTAGATTTGGGTTAGTTCTGTAAACCACTAGAAGCTTTTGTATACTTCTCTCATCCATGTCCATGCCTTGACTCTTTCTTAGTGCTCTTTTGAAAGAGTCCATGAATCTCACTGCATGCTCATTTGATCTAGGATGGTAAACAGAGGTCGTAATGTAGTCTATGGACAAAGAAGTACAGAAATTTTAAATTCTCCATGTGTAACCTCATTCATGGAACATCCATTTTAGGCCATGGCTGAATGTTTTTGTAGGAAGTTGACAACCTATACACTCTTTTACCATTTTTGCAATATCCTGGTCCATCCTAGGCCAGTACGTATAGCTACACATTAATGACTTCATTCTTGTCGTACCTGGATGACCTATATGAAATTTTCTCAGGATTTTTTTTTGCGGTGTATAGGGCATTATCATTCTGTTTGCATATAATAGTACTTGCTTGCAGATTGAATAAGGTGATACTCTTGATCCTTTTTTCTGTCTTTCAATCAACTGTACCTGATTCTTCATTTTTTTATGAATTCATCTTTCTCTGCTGCTTTTTTATATCTTTTAGGTAACTTCTGAATTGTATTGCATAGCAATATGGATAATTCCTTTTCATCTCTTAAGGCAGCTATCACCATATCTTCTAATGGCTCTGAAAATTTTGGGATCAATCTTGACAAACCGTCAGTGTGTCTTAGTTTTTTTGGTGATAGGAATTCCATCTTCAAGTTGTAGTTCAACTAGATTATTCCCTAGCACTGTAACCTGTTGGTGGTGTGTGTAGGTATACCCTTTTTTGAACAAAAAATTGTTAACAAAGGTCTATGATCCGTCTGTAAAGTGGATTTCCTCCAATGTATGAACCTGTGAAAATTTCTTAATTGGGTAGATTATAGCCAAGCTTTCTTTCTCAATCTGACTATAATTTCTTTCTGCAGGAAGTAGCTACAGGCTTTGTCCTCTCATATTTAAACTTGTCAAGAATTACTGCTCCAATCCTATAATTGCTAGCATCAGATGCTACAATTATCTCTTTTTTGGGTCAAAATGAACTAACGATAAATATGCACACAGATAGCTTTCTATTTTCTGGAAATCATCTTTGCATTTTATTGACCAAATCTATTTTGCACCCTTTTTCAATAAGTTATTCAATGGAGCTCTAAGATAACATTTTGGGAATGTAGATACGATAATTTTCAAAAGCGCCTGAAGATTAATGACATTATTTGGTAGTGGCATATGTTTAATAGATTTGGCCCTTTCCAAGTCCTGTCTTCTACCATTATTGTCAATTATTTGCTCTGAATATTTTATCTAATTCTAGTTCAGCTAACATAGTGTCCATTACTTGTTCAAACCTGACCTCAGTTTTCATACTTTGTCTGAGACCTTCAGAAAATACGTGTGGAAATTCATTTTCCAAATCTGGAAAAAATTTTGTTTTTTACAAGCAATTTCCATAAATCAAAAAGTGTGATCCAATCTGTACCAAATGAATTTGATGTACCTGGAAGAACATAAACTTTTGATTTGAAAGTTCTCTCCATAAATGATACATTGCAACTAAATTCACTTCTAAAATTTAGCTCTACCCTAGATACACTTTTGCCCAGTTGGCTGGGGCTGTAGAATACACCAATTGCAAAGGGGTAAGGACCCCCACCCCCATGAATACCCAGGATATGACACTAAACAATCTGATGGTGAAGTTTCAATGATACTGGAGTTTTGGGGAATGTGGAATACCCCTTCATTGCCATCACTCCCTGGTCCACTTTGGCCCAGAGTGGTAGCACCTGATAGGGTTCTATCTATGGGTCAAATGGAACTAAAATGCATACTTATGCTAAACTGAATTGTTTGAAATGGAAGGGTTTTTGTCATTGAAATTGTACTTACACTAAACTGAATTGTTTAAAAAATAACTGTTTTCACATTTAACTGTGTGTAAACAAAATCTATACTTATACTAAACTGAATTGTTTAAATTAGAACTGTTTGACTAAACTGAATTGCTTTAAATAGAAATGTTTTTGACAAACTGTATATGTTGGCGACCATAGTCGAGGGAAACCAGAAGGCTCCATTTTCAATAACTACTACACTGAGGTGTAGGGGAGGGTGCTACTCCTTTTCCTGGATTGCTCCACTTTACCTTTGAAGCGTACCTTATATTGCTGAGTGTTAAGCAAGGAGTTATCAAGTACCATTTTTAAAGTCTTTGGTATGACGTGACATGGGATTGAACCCAGGTCTCCCAGACCATTGACAAACACTCTACCCACTAGAAACTGAATTGTTTGAAATAGAACTGATTATTTTTTTAAAATGGATTTGGCATTAAATAACCTATAAAAGTTGATATGCCATAAAACCCAAACAACCAACCAACCATATGAGCCTCTAGCTATGTTTTTGGTTCTTCTCAATGGTGGATGACCTATTTTCTTCCATGTTAGTCCATTCAGAATAGAAATGTTACTTCCAGTATCTAACAATAACTTCACTGTATGTGCGTTTATTTTTGTATTCATGTATTTACTTTTTTCATAATTTTTAATTTCACTCTTGGATAAAACAACATTTACTTTTGTTTTAAATTTTTGCTTCTTCCTTTTCTGTCTGTACTGACAGTAGGGGCTTTTGTAACTAACATAGCCACATTCAAAGCAAATCTTATCCTTAAAAAACAGTTCTTTTTTAAATGACCCCCCCCCTCCCCACAGGCATTACACTGAGATGTTTTTGCCTTGTTTTTTGTAAATTTGGGTTGTTTTATCACTTGGGCTCAAGAAATGTTCTTTTCTTCAATCAGTGTATTGTTTCCCTTTACACTTATCTGTCTTTGCCATTCCTCAGTTACTTTCTGTAGCATGATTTTAGGGTCCTGCTCTATCATAGTCAAAATTCTAGATCTGATATCTTTGTCTTTCAATGCTGTAAATCCCTGGATGAATATCAAACATTTGAACATGTCAATTGAAAGGTTGCCTTATTTAAACTATTTCCATTGTTTGCATAAGTTTTCCTTCTCTTGTTTTTCAATGTGTAAACATCCATATCAAGTATGGAACAAATGGTCCCTCTTGTTGAAAATGCCTGACAAAATATTTATTGTCTCCTTGAATGAGATTTCCTCTGGCTTTTTAGGCCAAATTAAGTTTGTGTATTTAGTGTTCTCCTTTGTGCCTAATTTTTGTAGCAACAGAGTGATTTTTTTCTTCATCCGACCACTGTTCACATCTTTTTCTAAAAATCATCTCATATCAATGAAAATAGGTGGGAAAGATTATTCCATTTTCCAGGTCATACTTGATAATGAATTCAATATTCCTTCTGTAGAAAAAATCTGAATCCATGTTCTTCTGTTGTTCTAGCTAATTCAGTTTGGCATTTTTTGTTTGTTGATTTTGCAATTGCACTAGCTCCTCTTGAAAAATCTTTTGTAATTTTTCTTATTTAGCAATTGTTGTTGTAACTGCATGCTAGTATGTAATGCTTTGCTCAATTCAACAAGTTGTTCCATTATTTTTTCTTAAAAAAAATAATGTATATATTGTAGAAGGCAACAATATACAACAGCAATAATAGTGACAACAATAACAGCAACACTTACCAGAGGTCCAGCATACTCAAGACTAAATATTTATTGTAATGAAAATGATTACAAATTTGGCACGAGGCCTAAAAATGGGGGGGGAAGGCTGGTCTACACTATCCTAATCTCTAACTTAACTAGACTCATTCACTGACCAATACATATCTCCAAATTAAAAACACCAAAATACCTCAATTAAACATATCACTATCAGACTGCATCCACCAAAAACAACAATCACCAAAACAACACTACTGCTCCATGGACTTCTAAACTTAATCCCATATTTACAGAGTGAGGGGGAGGGGAACAATTTTAAAAAAACTAAACAAAAGCTATATACATATTTATTTACAAACAATTCCCCTAAAAACGAAAGTGAACAAAACATATATACATTATGCTGGTTAGTATGGGGTCCCCCCCACGTACTAAAACATGGCAGAAAGAGGAGTTAACCAGTCGAAAATAGTGTCGAAGGAGGAAAAAATAAACAAATAGGATAAATAAATGGTAAAAAAATATAAGTAAACAATAAACATGAAATAACATAAGCCCTCCATCGCACTCCTGGAGAACTCCAATTCCTGTCACCTAACAGAGGGGAAGGGAAGGGGGAGTAAAACAAAAGAAGGGGACAAAAAAAAGGGGGGGGCCCAATGACCTTGCATACTCTAGCTAAGTTAACTAAATTAGGAACAAACTAAATCAAAATTGGCCTAAAAAATTCTAACTTACCTAGGCTGGGCGGTCACGTCCTTCCGGTAACTCAATATTCTTAAGTCCCTGGGATGTCCAAAGTGAAAATAAGGTTGGCTCCTACCACGCGCCACAAGCGCGCAACAGTCACCCACCTTTTGCCAAACTCCAGTGAAGAGTCTCTTTCTCTCAGACCGGATTTTGACTTTGATTTGGTGTTTGAAAAATGCCACCAGGGTCTGAGAAGAAAAAGACTCATCCTCGCAGAGTTCCTTCTTTCTCGTCATCCAAATCACGACACGCATAACGCCGAGTAAGCAAAGAAACACATAATGTTCCTGTCTGTTCAACCTCGGCACCACATTGCTGCACACAGAACTGGCTTCCAGGACAAAAAACTTTCCATTGAGGACGCGGACCATGTAGCCTTCAAGAAGCTTGCACAGCGGCCGTACGACCGGGCAATGAAAGAAGGCATGACTAATAGTCTCCTCCAAATCACTGCACCGGCCGCACTCAGGCGAAATGGCCTGTTGCGCTGCAAACAATTTCTTGCCGACCCAGAGGGCATTCCGAATGACCAGCCAGGTGAGGGAAGCCTCGTCATTATTGAGACACCTCATCCTGGGGGCCCAAGGCCACAGTAAGCGACCCTCCGCCTCCGTCACACCGAGCTCGCCAATCAGACCATCGCTAGCAGCCCCTCTGACTAAACAACGATATAATGCCCTACTCGACAACGGCCGGCTGTCAGAGAGACCTGTCTGCAGCCGAGAGAGAACTTTCAAAGCATGCCGACACTCGCGATAGAAGGGGCATTCGCGTCTGGGCAACCGATGGGCCTCCCCATCAGCAAAATGCACACTTCTTAGCAACGGGAAAGATTGTTTGGCGTCTTCTTTCCAGACGCTTCCCGTCGCCGTGTCTCGTGAACACATCCGGTCTAGGAAAGTAAGACGCAAAGTATGACGCCGTACCTCGACATTAGGCACTCCTAGACCGCCTTCAGAAGGGTGAAGGTAACAGATCTCCCGTCGCACCGAAGAATGTCTCTTAGCCCAGAGAAACTGGAAGAGAATCCTTTCCAGCTTGAATAGAATGGTGGGTGGGATAGGAAGCACTGAAAGTCGGTATATGGCTAGGGAGTAGATGTACGAACTGCACACCTCTGCCCGACCCTTAAGGGAAAGCCTTCTACGTAGCCACAACTCAGTTGCGGCTACGACCTTTTCCAGTACTTCCGACCAATTCTTCTCCAATTGAAGATCAGGCCCAAACCAGACGCCGAGTATCTTGCACGGACCGTCTTTCCAAATGAGGGGTCGGGAAGAACACAGCCTTTCCACGAGCCCAACCGCAAGCTGACAGACTTTTCGCGGTTAATCTTGGCCCCTGTTACAGCTTCGTACCTTCCGATTTCTTTGCTCACCTCCTCCACCTCGGCACTGCTCGTTACAAGCACGCTGACGTCGTCAGCGTATGCAGTGTACCTGGCCACCTCACTGGCGCCAGGTAATGTGAGGCCGCGTAGGACCAGGTTCACCTTTAGCCTGCGTAGAAAAGGCTCTAATGCAAGGATGTATAACATGGGCGATAACAGGCAACCTTGACGAATCAATCGAGTCAGAGTGAAGGGCTCCGACCTTACCCCATTCACCTCCACCATGATTCCGGGGGACGCATAAAGGAGACATATCCAGGTGCAAAAATCAACCCCGAAGCCCGCCGAAGACAAGACAGCCTCCAGAAAAGCATGGTCAACCCTATCAGAGTCCTTGGACTGATCTAAATTGATCAGCGCGGCATTTCCGTCGACTTTTTCTACGATCGTGCGGACCAGATGAAGACTGTCCTGGATAGTCCTACCCTTTACAGCACAAGTCTGCTCGGGGCAAATCAGACTAGGCAGGACAGTCTGCAACCGGTTTGCTAAGATCTTCGCCAAAATCTTTAAGTCAGTGTTTAACATCGTTAAAGGGCGAAAGTTACTAATCCCATCCCCACCATGTTTGTTCTTACGAAGCAACTTCACTATACCCCTGGTGAAGCGTCTGGGTATGGTACCCTGCCTCATCCAGTTGTTATAGATGGTTGCCAGCAAGGGGACAAACATGTGCGACAACCTCAAGTACACTTCATAGGGCAGACCATCAATTCCGGGGGACTTATCCAGCCCGACTGACTTCAGTGCAACCCGAATCTCCTCCTCCTCCTTTATGTGCCCCTCACACCCAGCCGCTTCAGTCGTCGAAAGGCGAGGGAAGTTGGCAAGATAGGCGTCGAACTGAGCAGAACTCAGTCCGGGCTCCCTGGTGAAAAGCTTCAAGAAATACTGCCGGAACTCCCCACAGATGGCTTCATTTGTAGTTCATCGAAGCCCCTCCGGCGATGTGACACTGGCGATATGCCGATCTGTAGCATGCCTGAGTTCCTCGGCCCGTAGTTCCAGAGCCATATTCGTCGCCTCGCAGGACATTCTTTTTAACCTAGCCCTAACTACCAGAGCTTGGTACTCCTTAATTTGCAAGGAGGCCAGCTCGGCCTTAGCTACGTTGACTTGCCCACTATCTCCCGCCAACACCGCCCTATCTAGCTTATCCTTAATCGACCTTTGCTCTGCTACCCTGGCTGACTTGAGTCTCCTACTATAGTCAGCAGCAAAGGATCTAATGCTATCCTTAAGGTTAGCCCACCACCAATTACCCATAATAGCCCCCGTCAATTCCCGCTTTATCGTTAGTTCTAGCTGGTTCTGGAAGTCAGCCTCCGCCAAAAGGGAAAGGTTGAACTTCCAGTAACCAGACATCCTACATCTAGCCTTATCTAACCTAATCGACACACATAAAAATTTGTGGTTGGAATTTTTATACGGCTCAAAACTTGGACCACCTAAATAATCTAAGTTGACTCGCTTAACTAACACTCGGTCCAAATAGCTATGCAGCTGGGCCGAGGCGCCCCTACCGGTCCAAGTCCAAACTATCTTATTTGGATGCCTTTTGCGAAATTTGTCCACCAGATCTAATCGCTGGACAAAATCTCGAAAATATCTGGCATCCAAGGAGTTAGTACCCGTACTAGTAACCCCTCTATCTAAGTTGGGATCAAGGACGGCGTTCCAATCTCCCACTAAAATTACCCGCCTTGACGGAACGACGTACGGCTCGATGCGCCGGAAAAAGGCAGGAAGCTCACTGGTAGCATTGGGTCCATAAACCCCAATCCATCGAAATGCCTTATCCTTTATGGTAACGTCCAGAACACAAAGTCTGCCCGCCGGATCTGAAAGAACAAGAGCACACGAAGTGTCCAGACGTCTACTTACCAGCCAGGTGACACCTCTGGAACGACCATCAAAGCATGCTGAGAAGGACGAATAGCCCCTCGACAGAATACCTTCATGGAAGTTGGAGTCAAAGTGAGTCTCCTGTAAACAACATATATCAATGCCGCGACGCTGGAGGTATAACAATAATTGGGATCGCTTAGAATCCGACCTCAGGCCGCGGCCATTTAAACTAGCCAACCTTAAATCCATCATGAAAATTACAGGGGTTGAGTGCCCGGACTAAACATGGCAGGGGTCAAGACCCCGACGGTCTGGCTCATGGACCCTGTGGCCATCTCATTGGTGATGGCTCTGTCATGAGCGAGACCCCCGATGTCTCGCGGGAAAGTTAGTTTAATCGCCCTATACAAGGAAGGGTGTAACACCACAGGGACCCTCCCAATGAGTTCCCTGCAAGAATGATCATCGTCTTTGATGAATGAGATAGGGCCGAGGGCCTCATTTGCTTCTGCAAGCATTCTCATTGCTCTTTCTGACCCCCGGCCCTTACGTATGACCGGGGTGATCCACACATCCGGGAAACTTCGAGGGTCCTCCACATCTTTACCGTTCACCTCCTTAAAATTGTGGAGGACCCTCAAGTCTTTGATGAGTTGCGGCTGGACCTTATGATGACAGTCCAGGACCCCCTCATCCACCCGGCAAATGTTGAGACCAGAGTGATGTTGTGTCTTCACCCCCCTCCTTTCTTTTTTCTGATGTTTAGGGACCTCATCCCCCGAACTGTCGATGGATGAGCTCCGCTGCCGTTTCTTCAGAGATGAGGAGGGTGAAGTTGTTGCTGTTGCTGCTACTGGTGGTGGTGATGGCTTGGTGTGTGGCGATTCCAACGGCAGCGGAGGTGGGGTGGGTCCCTTCTTTAGATGGTATTTTAGTGGTGTCAGGTTTGGGGGAGGCATGGACTTTGGTGGAGGTGTGGAGGGAGGTCTAATTGTTCTGGGCTGCTTTGGTGATGAAGGGGTGGATCGTGAGGGTCCTGGTTGGGGGGTCGATTTCCTCTGCAGGTCCAGCCGCTTCTTAAATTCTAACAGCTGCTCAAACTTCTCCCGGCCTGGGCTGAAAGACCTGACCAAGGGAGGAGTGGACTGTTTGGGAGGAGTTTTGGGTGGGAATTTTTTGCTGCTGAGGGGGGGGGTTGAGAGTTGGGCATAAGATTTAGAGGTGGGGGAACTGTTGGTGCCCACCTGGGTTGACTTTCGGGAATGAGGATCCGCTGGTTGGATCTTCCTCCCACCTTTTCCCACGGTCAGTCACTCGCCCCCCCGCCTCTTCGGAACTAACCGTAGATGACGTAGGGGGAGTAGGGCTTTTTGTTGCCGCTGATGTGGGCGAGACTACGGGAGCCTCCTTTTTCTTGTTGTTTGTTACAACAGGTGGGGGGGGGTGCCGGGATTCTGGTCAGGCTTCTTCGGGGCCTTCTTCCCCGGGCAAACTGCAGAAAGGTGACCAATCTCGCCACAGTGCCAGCAGGCAGGTTTTCGTCCGGAGATGATCACCGGAAGCCTGCGCCCTTCCACATCCAACCAGTTGGGAACGGAGTAGAAGGTCTGAGCATCCAACATTAAGTCGAACCTCCACTCCCCACGCATTCTGTCATGGGTTGCCGAGACGATGTCACCGAAATTTAGCATAAATGCGGCTAAATTCGCGTCTCTCAGGAAGCTGGGAACCTCGTATACTGAGACCGTGGTCCACCGTCGCCCCATGTATTCTGTTCGGAACAAATATTCTTTATTCTCCAACGTTTTACGTGTGAGGGCGACGGCTTCTTCTTCAGTTGGCAACAGTATATCCCAAAAAGCGTAAGAGGATCCCGCTATAATAGCATGAACCATTACGCCCAGGCTGGATAAATGACGCAACACCATGTCTTTGATGGGCTTAATGATCTTTCTTGAGCGTTTGTCCAGGACAAAGACAGACACCGTTCTTTTCTTTTGGTCGAGTCTTACTTCCTCCCAATTGAACATAAGGCCATGCTCCTGCACTTGGCTGGATATGGCCCTTGCCCTCTGGAGCAAGTCAACGACATCGACCTGGATTTTCGGCGGGGCTTTCCAGATATTCTCATTGCCATCTTTTTTGTCATTATTTGAAGGGGGTGAGCCGTTCTTCAAAGGAGAACTCTTATTATTATTATCCTTTTGGTCAGGAGGAGGGGCATTTTTATGGAGGGAGGGTGTACTACTGTTCTTTTCTGATGGAGGGGTATTTTGGGGGGGAGATTTTGAAGAAATACTTTCTTCTGGGACATATTTTGTAGAGGGCGATTTTGCCTTCTTTTTTGTCGGGGGGTCACCCTTGCTTGGGGGAAATAGGGCCTTTATGGCCAAGCCGTCTGACCGGCCGGCCATAAATGATAGGCTGGGTTGAAGAAAGAAATGGGGGTGTAAATATGAGAAAAGAGAGAAAAAAAACAAAAAGGTTGAAAGAAAAAACTTCGCTTTTTTTTTTTTTAACCCAACCAGGTCAGAAATTTTCAGCCCGGCCGGGAGAAGTCACACAATGAGATGAGTTTTGATGATGGTAAAATCCGTGCAATGTGCTGAAAAATGAACAAACTTTATCCAGGTGAGGTCGAAGAGAATACAGTTTGGTCAAAAAGCGTAGTCAAGACTAACCAGCATACTCAAGACTAACATCTTGAACTGGACAGGGTTGGTATTTATGAACAAACATATCCAATGAGATGTTCTAGCCAATCACAATCCAAGGAATGGACTGGCCAATGTGTGCACATTGGAATCTCCCAACGTGCCATAAATAGCTCTTTCATTGAGGACTGATTTACTTTAGTTTTAGCCTTGCTAAAGACGTTGCTCTTAGCCTAGCTACTGACTACAAGTGTGTTTCGTGATTCAACATGGCGCTGCGAACAGGATCCGACCTGACTGACTGGGAGAGCATATTCACCAATGCAGGCATAACCACGGCCTCTGCAAAGATCTATGCGCAGACATTTTCAAGCGAGGGCATCACAAGGGACACTATGCATATGCTGGACCGGACGATGCTCAAGGAGCTGGGTATAAAAAGCATGGGAGACGTACTCATCATCCTAAAGTTGGTCAAAGAAAATCCGGCATCACCAACCACTCATGTAAAACCGACTGCCAAGCCTCCTCAACTTAACTCAGAAATGACACCACAGCAGTTTCGGAAGTTTAAGATAGATTGGGATGTATTCACAAAGATGACCAACCTTTCTGGCACACAGATGAACATCCAACTATACAACTGCGCCGAAGAAACTGTCCAGAACTCAATTATCAACACATATCCTGAGTTCTTCAACGCTGACCCAAGCAAACTACTAGACATGCTTGAGGTGTTGGTCACGAGGAAGTCCAATCCCATTGTACATAGGATCTCATTCTCATCCATTGCACAAGGCGATAGTGAGCCCGTCAATGATTACCTGATTCAACTGAAGTCAGGAGCAAGGGATTGCAACTTTATATGCCCCAACTGTGACCATGATTTGTCCAGCATATACGTCGAGGATCAGTTCATTCGGGGTATAGCCAACGATGCTCTACAAGCAGACTTGTTAGCTAAAGCAGGATCGCTAGAGACCCTAGAACAAAATCTGAGCCACGCCCAAGCGTTTGAGATGGCACTGCGGGACCAAAACAAAATGTCCGACATCTCAGACATAGTGAGACTTCAGATGTCGGCATATCGCCGACAAAAACGGGCTCAAAACACGATCCGACCAACTGCCACCAATAACCGCAGAAGGAACATGATGGAGATACAGCCCCCACGCAACGCATGTAGGGGTTGCGGTAGTTTCCAGCATGGTAAAACTGGGTCAGGTGACCGACCACGAATGTGTCCTGCATGGGGTCAAACATGCAGAGCATGTAGCAAACAGAATCACTTTGAAGGGGTCTGTCAATCAAAGGGCAGAATAAGACAAGGAGCCATATGGAGTTCAGAAGACGAGGAAGCCGTCATGGATGCTCTCATTGCCCACATGATATTCGACCCGGCAACCAACACCTATAGACCGGGCAACAATAGCAGCCGCGAGGAAGTGGAAGCAACACTTATCCCATTCTCTCCGTGTCCGGATCCAAGACAGGCCAGGGACATTCCCTCTTCTCGTCCTACCAAACTAAGGATCTACCCAGACAGTGGTGCAACATTATACCTCGGCGGGACAAAGCGCCTGAGACAAATGGGAATATCAGAGAAAAACTTGGTCCTCTCAAGCAAGAAGGTGCGCACGGTTGGAGGATTCTCCTTGACATGCCAGGGCTGGCTACCCGTCGCCTTCAAAGTTGGAGAAAAGACCACAAAGCAGGCACTATACATATGCAGAAATGTACAGATACTATATTTCAGCAAAGATGCATGTATCGATGTGGGTATACTGCCCCCTTGCTTTCCTAGGCCCATGATATCACCACCCTCTCTCATTGATCCAATAAGATGCGATGCTGTACATTCAAAACCACGTCTTTTTGAAGAAGACCTCTCAGAAAAACAAAAACCAAAAACAAATTCCAACTACCCTAGAACTCCTCCATTCTCACCAACCAGCGAAAACGTACAGAAACTAAAGAAATGGCTGTTGGAAAGATTTGCCAACACGGTATTCAACAGCAGCGGGAAATTTCCAGCTATGTCCGGCTCTCCAACCCACATTCACCTAAGAGAAGGCTCAACCCCCAAAGCTAGACACAACCCGATTCCAGTACCATATCACTACAAAGAGCAAGTAAAAGAAGCCCTTTGGGAAGATGTCAAAAGAGGCATCATCAGTCCCGTACCTATTGGTACTCCTACAGAGTGGTGTAGCACCATGGTAATCACCACAAAAAAAAAGGGGAAACCAAGGAGAACGGTAGACTACCAACATTTAAATTCCCAATGTAACCGGGAGACACACCACACTAGCTCCCCATTCCAACTCTCACTCCAGGTACCACCAAACACAAAGAAAACTGTCCTGGACGCGGTGGATGGCTATCATTCAATACCCCTAGATGAAGAATCTCAACCTCTCACGACCTTCATCACAGAATGGGGTCGTTTCATGTATCTCAGAATGCCCCAAGGGTACGTAGCTTCGGGTGATGCCTATACACGAAGGTACGATGAGATAAGACATCCCACGCAAAATAAAAGTTGTTGATGACACCCTCCTTTATGACAAGACCATAAAAGACGCCTTCTACCATACCCTAGACTATTTATCACTATGCGAGACGAATGGAATAGTCATCAACAAAGATAAATTCCAGTTCTGCCAAGACGTAGTCCAATTCGGAGGCCTCCAAATAACACCAACAGGAGTGACCCCTTCTCACAACTTGCTGAATGCAATTTGCAGCTTCCCAAGCCCTAAAAACATTACAGATGCAAGGTCCTGGTTCGGGCTTGTCAACCAAGTAGCATGGGCATACTCATTAAGCCCTATAATGCTACCATTCCGAGAACTTGTAAAAAAAAACTCCAATTTCGTTTGGAATGAAAGTCTCGAAAAAGCATTTCAGCAATCTAAACAGGTCATAGTGGGGTTAGTAAAAAAAGGAGTTACCACCTTTAATATAAACAGAACAACCTGCTTAGCACCTGACTGGAGCAAGGATGGAATGGGCTTCCTACTGTTACAGAAGCACTGCACATGCCCCACCGAGAAAGCCCCAGTGTGTTGTCCTGATGGGTGGCACATTGTATTTGCCGGCAGCAGATTCTGCACTGACGCAAAGCGCCGATATGCACCCATCAAGGGCGAAGCAGCCACTATCGCCTGGTCATTGGACAAATGCCGCCTATTCATCATAGGCTGCCCAAATGTGATAGTAGTAACCGACCATCAACCACTTACGGGAATATTTGGTGACAGGGACCTTGGCAAAATAAACAACCCACGCCTCTTCAGACTTAAAGAGAAGTGCCTAAGATATCACTTCACAATTCAACATTGCCCAGGCAAGTGGCACAGGGGTGCTGATGCCATTTCCCGCAACCCAGTTGCTACAGTGGAATCGCTCATTAGCATATGTCGCACAAACCCATCCCCCAAAGATATCCACCTTTCTAACAGCAGAGATGTTGCAATGGAATTAGCTGCCATTCAAGCTGCAGTAAACATTGATAACAACACCACTGTTATAACCCCTGACCACATTCGGGCATCGGGTCGAAATGACAAGACCTATACAACCCTGATAAATGCGATTAACCAGGGATTCTCACCCAAACACAACCTCACAGAACCTGACATCCGTGATTTCTGGGAGGTGCGACACCGACTTAGCAATGACAGAGGGCTAGTATTAATGGACAGAAGAATTGTAATACCAAAGCACTTAAGAAAGAAAATATTGCACTGCCTACACTCAGCCCACCAAGGCGTAGATGGAATGAAAGCTCCAGCTAATGACTCTGTTTATTGGCCGGGAATGAACGCGTCAATACAAAACTTTAGAGCGAATTGCTCGATTTGTACAACCATCGCCCCTAGCCAACCACGAGAACCCATCACCATGACACCATCTCCAGAATGGCCATTCCAACAAATAGTGATGGACATATTCCACGTTGGACACGTTACGTACCTTGCCTGCGCAGACAGATTGACTGGCTGGCTCATATTATATCATCTGAAACCAGGCCATGCCACAACATCAAAATTAATGTCCATCTGTCGACAACTATTTCAAATGTATGGCACTCCAGAGGAAATCAGTACAGATGGTGGCCAACCATTCACCTCTACTGCATTCCAGGAATTCCTTCAGACATGGGGCGTAAAGCACAGACAATCCTCGGTCGCATATCCCCAGTCCAATGGCCGTGCAGAGCTAGCAGTAAAAACTGCAAAGAGGATAGTCAACGGAAACACGGACGCTCAAGGTTCCCTGGACAATGACAAGGCCGCTCGAGCCATCTTGCAGTACAGAAATACCCCAATTCAAAGTATTGGCCTATCACCGGCACAACTACTACTCCACCGCCGGCTCTGGGATTCCATCCCCTCGCAACCATTCCTCTACAAACCACATCCTGAATGGATAGCGGCAGCGCAACGCCGCGAAGAAATTCTTCATAAATGCAATGCTAAGTTGGTAGAAAGATACAACAGACATACTCACAACCTATGCCCATTACAAGCCGGTGACACAGTGACCATTCAAAACCCACTTAATCGCCGGTGGAACACCACAGGAAAAATAATCTCCGCTCTACCTGAGCGTCAATACAAAATCAGGGTTGATGGCTCCGGAAGAATCACGCTTAGGAACCGTCACTTCCTCAAAAAGTGCAAGCTCAAGCCTACACCAACCCCAATACCAAGTGCGACACTAGGACCAACAATCCCGTCAACTAATGCTACAGTCACGCATCCCCCATTGTCTCCCTGTAATAGCACATACACAGCAACCAGACCCCAACAACAAACCACACATATATCCCCACGACTTCGATCATCAAGGATTCCCCGAGCTCTCTCTAGGTTACTACCACACAACAAACCAGGCATAAAAGAGAGACACACCTCCCACGCAACCCGGCCCACCCGTGGGGGGGAGGAGAGATGTAGAAGGCAACAATATACAACAGCAATAATAGTGACAACAATAACAGCAACACTTACCAGAGGTCCAGCATACTCAAGACTAACATCTTGAACTGGACAGGGTTGGTATTTATGAACAAACATATCCAATGAGATGTTCTGGCCAATCACAATCCAAGGAATGGACTGGCCAATGTGTGCACATTGGAATCTCCCAACGTGCCATAAATAGCTCTTTCATTGAGGACTGATTTACTTTAGTTTTAGCCTTGCTAAAGACGTTGCTCTTAGCCTAGCTACTGACTACAAGTGTGTTTCGTGATTCAACATATATCCACCAGAAGAAAAATTTAGGCACAAAAAAGATACTTCATTATCCGACTTTATGCAAAAAAAGAAAACCTTTAACTTTTCTTTAAAAATAAAAACCATGAGTTTTTTGTATTTTTTTAGCTGGAAACAACAGAATAGAACAAAAGGTTATTGTTCTCAAACAATGTTCTTACAAGAATTCTTTTTTCTTTCTCTTTTTTCAGGAAAGATGCAATTTTTCGTAATGTAACGACTCAAGTTCGAATCCCATGTTGAGTCAAGCAACATGATTTTAACTTTTCTTTCAGTTAACAGAAAATAGGGAAGAAAAGATTTTTACTGATGTTACTACTTTTCAAGAAAAAAATGCTTCTCACTGTTTCCAAAAATGTTTTTTGTGTGTCACTGTAGTAAGTGTTACCTACAAAGACTGAAATCTTTCTAGGACGCTAGTTCGTACTCCAGTCACGCTATTAGGTTCACTTTCAGGCAAATACCCTTGGGAAAGGTATGAACCCCCTTATCCTCCCAGCTATGGGTTAAATACTACCACTACTGTTCTCTTAAGGGAATGGCTTTGGCATTAAATAACCTGAAAAGGTTGATATGCCATTAAACAATGAAACCAAACCAAACCTGAAATCTTTTTCGTTGTGTACTTTCATTGAGTATCTTCAACATGAGCCTTTTCAATCCATAATTACTACTGTTGTACATTTTACAGTGTTAGAATCTTTCTTGCTATAAGTTCGAATTGAATCATTTGTCACCACTGTTGTGTTCTTAAAAGGGATACAATCAGACTAGGTGGTAGAGTGGAAAGGAACAGTCAACATGTTTGTAGATAAAAGAAAGGGTTTTATTTCAAGAAAGATACAATAAGACTGACAAGGAAGCAAGGACAGTTATAGTGCTGTTCTCATTGTATATATAGTCACTCCACATGACTAAGAGGGAGTGTGAGGTATCCCATTACAACAAAAAACATTCTTTTTTATTCTAAGTAATTTTTGAACAATTGAATCTCTTCATATCTTTGGTATGGTCAATATGTTCTTTGTCATTTCTCAGGTGTACTGTCAGTATGAAAAATTTTTTTTCAGCAGAGTAAACAAAAAGCAAATAATGGTAACAAGCGGAAATTCTTTTTATAAATATTTTGTTAGCTTAATAATTAATTTCAATTTAATGAATTTCATTGCTTTTGTTTTGCAGAGATAAATTTGAAGTAACACCTCAAACAGTTCCATATTTGGCAGGTAAGACTCACATTTAAAATTTTTTTTATTAAAGTCATTCTTTTCTGTGTACTAGTTAATGGTCTGACTTATGTTAAAGAAGATGTATGACTAATTTGATAAAGTGGCTTTTGCACTGTTAAAATAGGTTATGCAAATTGGTCTATATCTGTAAAATATACATAGCCTTATGTTAATTTTTTTTTCAGCATCTAGCACTCTGTACATAAGCATCAAATGCAATATTAGAATATTTGCTTTATATCATTTCATGATTTCTTTGAACTAATATCTTCATCTTGGTTGTTTTAATCTCACATAGCTTTAACTTTCCTTGTGTTACATCGAGTAATCTTTAAGGAATTGTGAACTGAGCCTTTTATTTTTTTTAGCAGTGTGTTGTTTTCATTCTTTTCTTTGTTTATTTGGCATCAGTGTTTAAAGATTTTGTAACTCATAACTATCAATTTTTTTCTACCAAATTAGATGTCCTTAATTATGAGCTAAAAATAGCAGCAGAAATCAGCATGTGTATCTATTAAGCCATGTCATGTGGGACATTTTAACATTGGAATTTTGGAACTTTAAACCTCATGTATATCTTTAAGTTAAGTTTTCTATATCATATTCACTTTTTCTTTTCTGAATGGCTAACTGGATCTAGCAGATTGGCCAACTCAGTAGATTTCCTTATTTTCTTAATGTTTTATATTATTTTAATTTTATTTTGTAGAAGTTGGTGTGCTTTTTTTTCTTTTCATATAGAATCTGCCATTCTTGATTTCATAGTCGGTTCATGGACTATAACTTTTCAACACCTTATTTTTAGAGGGTGGGTGGTTCTATCTTTACATTTATTACTGTATTTGCATGTTATATTTGACATTCTTGGCTATATAGAGGTAATGTTGACTATATAATGTTACTTCAGATATTGTATAACTCCTACTTCTGATTATTTCTTTAATACACACCTGATGATGATAGTTTTCTGAAAAATTGTGTACTAGTGGTATCTAAAACATTTCACGTTATTTTTGTATTAGTATAATACCCTTAAAAAAATGATATGATTAGTTATATTCATATCAGCAGTTTTGCCTAGTATCTGTGCATTCTCCCTAACCTATTTCTAAGTTAATTTTACCATGCTGTTCAAGTATCAGATAAGTGGTATAATGGATATGTAACTTGCCTACTTAATTTCAGATTTCATGTTAGAGTCAGAATAAAATTGATTGTTAATTTTATATATGTTTGCATCGCTGAAGTTAGAAATATAAAAACCAGGAAACTTCATTATTATATAGTAGCTTAATTCCTATAAAACTATATATATATATATAATTTGGTGTGTCTCTCAGTGTCTCTTATATAATTTTCTAGCTGTGCTGATATCATGGATTTCCTTGACTCTCTTGCCAGCCATCTCTATCTTTTATTGCTCTTGGCAGGTCCTCCAGATGATATCCATTGTCTACACAGAACTGATGAATATAGGTCTTTGTTGGTTGGCCAATACTGGTGTGTCCATGTGTAGGAGCCCACAGGAGAACTTTGAGTTTGTCCCTTCTTTATCAGTGCTCAGCATGTTTTGTTCGTCTTGCTAGGATTTTTATGATGAGAGGCAACTGGCTGTTCAGCTGTTTTGTCGGGTTTCTTCAGAATTTTATTCAAAACAGCACACAAGATACTTGTGTAGTTCCCATCTAGCTTTTTTTTTCAAGCACTTTCTTAAGATATGGGTGATGCAGCCATACAATAGTACTGACATGACAACAGAGTGACAAAATTCCTGTTTTATTTTATCAAAGAAAATAAATTTCCATGTGATTGATAACAGGCCATGCCTTTTCTATATGTATGTTCACATTATTTTCAGTAGATGAAATATTGCTGCTGCATTATGTAAAAGGGTCTACTAATTTTACAGATTTGTCATTTGATGTAAAGATGGCCCCATGTTGTTATCAAGTTTTCAGTAAAGAGCAAACTGTTGTTGAGCAACAATGATTGGTTCTGAGAAAAATCAGAGTGAGCCTTAGAAAGCATTAGCACTTATTGCACCAGGAATTACCCATTGCTGCATAAGGGAAGATCTTATTCCTTGGCTTTTGATTGGCTGGTGGTTCTGGTGTGTGTATTTTTAACAATATTTAATGAACACTTTGGCCATGTCTAGTAGTTGCTCCAGACTGTATTTGGTTACACTTTTTTTTTTGTCTGGTGCTTGGGTGCTCAACACAGCCTTCCTGTGAGGGTAAGCATGATGTTCAATCTACATCTCCCCTTCCTCCTCCCCACCCCCGTTTGTGGGCATAATGGCCTTTGAGGGGAAATTAGTTCCTTTTGACCAGACCTATTACAGGAGAGCAATCAGGATAATGGCCGGGGGATTTTTGTAGACATTGGCTTAGGGAGCAGGGTGACACTGGGTGAGGCCCGTTCCCTGGGTGATATCATTACAACTCCTTTGGTTTGTGGGGCATCCTCAAATGTTGCTTTTGTGGGCTCAAGCAAAGCACTAGGAATAGGGGTAGCTACCTCTGGTGTGGGAAGCTTCTTGAAGAATCGGTGATTCCGCAATGTAATTCTACCTGACCAATCAATTCTAATTCAATATTGATGATTGCGGAGGGTTTTGACAACTCAGCCTGTTATGTCCCACCAACAATTGTTTGGACATTGTACAGAACCTGTGTTACCCTTTTGGAGTGGATACAGCACTGTGTGATTGTATCTCTCTATTAGAAGTTGATTGCGTTGAGACAGGCTAATCTCACAGTTCCAAGCTGTGGCTATCCACTTTGCATGTAGTTTGTATAGCACAGGTTGTGACGGTTCAAAGTCATGCTGTCAGTGATGGAGAAAGAGCTGTGCAGGGAATAGACCAATATTATGTATGGGTGTGTTTCGATATAGAGGATTGCCCTTGCAGCCTGGTCATTGTTCAGGAATCTCTGAGGTCCTCTGTTGCCATTCACAATTCTTTTGGCTGTCTTGATGGCTAACTCTGCCCAACCATTGGATTGTGGATAGGCAACTGATGATAGTTTGTGCTTTACAGCCCAGTCCTCCATGAATTGTTCAAATGGGAGGAATGTGAAGGGTAGTCTACCATCACTGCTGAGTACTTCCTGGGCACCATAGTTCTGGAATATCTCTTGACAGATCAAGATGATCCTGGAGCAATTTGCTTGTCTGTGGTTCAGTTAATATAGAATGAGTCAGCTAGTTAGTCTATCAGCACATGCAAGGTATACATGATCCCCAACATAAAAGAGATCTGTAACAATCTGCTGGAATGGTTAATCAGGAGATCTTGTCAAGATGATAGGCTCCCATGGTTGACTAGGGGTGATGTTTGAACATACCATGCAATTTGCCCTAATACTGTGGATTGAAGCAGTCATCCCAGGAACTAGGCTAGTTACTCAGTCCATATCAAATGTTACCACACCTTTCTGGACTTGGTCAATAATAACTTGCTTGGAGTGTTTAAATGCGTTCTCAAGACTTTGGTTCCAAGCAAATTTGGAGTCCTGTTTGACAAGGTCCCAAAAGGGCAGCATGACCAGACCCAATGAGTATGCTCAGGCTAACTTGTTGATGAGCCCAAAACAGGATCTGGTGTCTGTAATTGCCCTTGGGACTGAAAAATTGAGTATTGCCTCTACCATGGTCTCAGAAGGGGTCACTCCAGAAGGAGATATCTGGAGGCTTCCAAACTGTACCATTTCCTGACAGAACTAGATTTTGTCTGTGTTGAACACAATTCTGTTCTTTGCACATTGGAGCAGGAAATCAAAAGTATGATAAAAGGCTCCCTCGATGCTAGAGTCAAATAGCAGAGTATCATCTACACTCTTCACCTTGTGTGGGGTATCTTTGATTATCTCATCATATGTGCGAGTTTAGGTATCTCCAGATGTAATATAACCTTAAGGCATCCTATGATACATGAATCTTACCCACTTGGTTTTGAAGGTGGTCAATGGTTGGAGGCCTCCAGATAACTCCTTCTTGCTGCCTGTTCCAGGCTATGCAGCAAACATTCTGTTTGCACGAGTGTATTTGTGGGAAGTGCTTGATCATCTGTATAGTCTACATCCATGATAGTTTCTATGAGGTATTGTCTGCTTCATCCCTTTTTTCATGTGGGACCATTTTCTTTCATGAGGTCTATTGATGTTCAAAGTACATAATCTTGGTAGATTATTGATAGATAGTCTTTGCAAGACTCCAATGACATTGTCAAAGAAATCAGTGTCACCATCTGATGAGTGAACCATTACTTTCATGTTTTTGTAGAGTATCATTACAGCAGTAATACTTTCTTTGGGGAGATCATATACTAGAAGTATTTGCTTCATCTTTCCTCTGTGTATGGAATGAAATGTCTTGGAGAAATCTACAAACAAAAGTGTTGACTCAAGATTTTTTGTATGTATTACTTCAATGATTTGATGAATAGTCAGAATCTGAGAAGCTGTGGATTGATTTCTCTGAAAACTGTGATTTTTTTTCCTGAGAATTTCTCAATTTCAGGTTGAACACAATTGAGACCCAGGATATTATATAAACCTTAACAGCAATAGTAGTAATTGTTATGCCTCTGAAGTTCTTTGTGATTCCAAGATCACCTTTCTTAGAGAAGGGAAGGATCCTGTCCATTTCTTTATTGTTTTATTTATACTCAGTGTTGCATAAATGTAGAGGTATATCATTAAATTTCCTTATCTTTTGTACTTATAGAGGTATTTTGTTGTGTGCAGCAGCTTTTTTGCTTTTTTTTCCAGAACTGTATCAAGTTATTCCTTTATAAAGTGTCCAAGCTTGATAATTATTTTCAGTAGGATTATGTAATTTCTGAAGGGTTTCCAAACAGATTCTTGAAATATTCTTTCCACTTCTGAAAGTCTTTCGTTTTGGTTAACAGCTTTAACTTTTGCTGTTGAGATGCTTTTCCTTCCGCTCACGTCATTTATTGTCTGCCATGCTAACTGTGATTGTTTATCTATAAAATTTCTGATTTTATTTATTTGACTTTGGATGTACTCTAGTTGTTCTTTTTGGTATGTTTAGTTAGTTCTGTCAGGCTTTCTAAAGTTTCTGTGTATTAATGTTTGTTGGGTTGCTTTTAAGTAAAGATAATTTTTCATGTTACCTTGGTTTCCATAACTGTTTTTAACTCCCAGGGAACTCTATGTTTAGTATGCACTCAGCTGCTTATTCTAAGTCAGTGCTAACAAAGTTTCCATATTTGTCAATGTCAGTTCACATATTTCTAAAGAGTGTGTGTATGTATGTGTGTGTATATACACACACACACACACACACACACACACACACACACACACAGAGTATTGGACAAAAAAGTGATAAAAATGAACAATTTATTATTATTACCACAAATTTTAATAAAACTTCAATGACTTAGACACATATATTGAGTGATTTTTTTCTTGATTAGTATTATTAAAGTTCACTTAGTTGCAGCAAAAAGTCATAATTTTCTAAAGAAAATTCTCCAAAATACCAAAAAAAAAAAAAAAACCTGGAAATTTCTTGGTTTTCTTTTCCTTGATTTGTAATCCTAATTTGTGATTAGTCCTTTGCTAAGATCTTCTCAAGGGAGATAATCACTCTTCTCTTTGTCTAAGCTATTAAAGTTTCACCCAATACTATATATATATATATATGTGTGTGTGTGTGGAGAAAAATAGAACAAGTAATCCAAAGTGAAGAATTTAATGAGAAAGAAAGTTGATGCTATAACATTTTGGTTTTAATAAACCATCATCAGCACTTAGAAAAGATGATATTGAGTGTTGTTAGATCACTGATGGATGTTTAATAAAATATAAAACAAGAGAGGAAATTATGTATACAGAGAAAGGGGCATACTGTTTAATCAATAAATCAGCATTCATATTTTTAAATAAATGTGACTGTGATAATAACACCTATGAACAGATCTCCCCACAAACTGTTTTAAATAATATCAATGATTTTTAATGTCTTACAAGAAATTAGTCTCAAAAGAAGACAAATCTTAGTCTTCGTTAATTAATCATCCCTAAAATTTATGGTTTTCTCAAAACCCATAAACCTGATATTCCCTTAAGACCTATCATCTCTGGCATAGAATCTGCCCCCCTCCCAACATTGCTAAACTTTTAGCTACTGTAGGGTACTATCAGCAATGCACACATCAATAATTCTGGCTCACTCATTAATAAATTAACTAACATCAATATGAAAAACAAATCTTTAACTAGTTTGGATATCAAATCCCTATACCCTAATATAGGTGCATTGAACGTTTAGAAAATCACCTTTGAAAAACTAACGCTATATTACTCCTACCTGTCTTAAAATTGATTAAAAGCTGTACCCTTTGTACATAACATTGTTATTTCCAACACAATACATTTTATAAACAGAAATTTGGTTTACCTATAGGTTCTCCTCTTAGTGCTGTTCTTGCATGCATTTATCTAGAATTCCTTGAATCTGGTCCTTTTGAATATATTATCCCCAGCAATGCTAGTTACTTCAGATTCATAGACAACATTTTACTTATTTATCTACAAGATTGTAATTTAAATAGGATCACTTCCATAAAGTTCGCATGCTAAACTGAAACCAACAACAATACCTTTTTTGAATGTCTTACTTATAAGGAATAATGACAAATTAGAATTCAGAGTTTACCAGAAACCCACCTGTAAAAATGCCCTCATACATTTCTGTTCGCACCAGAACACTAACACTAAAAGAGGAGTTATCATCTTAGGACACTTCATATTTGCTCCTCGAAATATTTAAATGATGAATTTAATTACATAGAAAATTCCTTTTAAACCTTCTTTAAACCAAACCTTTCATACCCTTAAAATTCACAATAGAAATCCACCTTGAACTACTGTCAACACTCCCTCTGATAAAATTAGACTCCCCCTTACTCTCATCATCGATTCTTCCATTAACATTATAAAAGATAACTTAAATAAACTTGGTATTAAAACTGTCACTTTATCTTCTAAAACTGTCTTCAATTTACTACACTTGAGTCCTTGACATGTTATCATTTCTGAAGCCGTTGTTTACTGTATTCCATGCAAAGACTGTAAATTGAAATATATTGGTGAAACATCTTGAAATGTTCAAAAATGTATATACCAAAATAGGTGAGATATTAAAGTTGGTAATTTTAATAATGCACTTTTCCAATACATATCTAAAACTGACCACAAAGAAAATAATAAGATTCCCAGACCTCGCATCATGTTCCCCAGAAGAAATAAGACTACATCTTAAACAACGAGGCATAACAGACATGAAGTGAATCTCCATATGCAAAGAAACAAGTATCATAGACACAAACACATACACATACTAACATTTAACAAACCTATGACTCAAACCAGCATTAAAATAGGTTACATAAATGCAAAAATAAAAACTTACTTTCCAAACTCTCTAATATACCAAAAATGCAGACATCATGCACTTGACCACCTATGTGGAAAATCAAATTACACAGAATTGGAATGTCACAATCTCTTCAACTGCATCAACTGCACAGGAGAACACCCTGTGTACTCATAGGAATGTGAAATGTGGAAGAAAAAAAATTGACAAAAATAAAGTACACAGGAAACATCTCCTTTTCCAAGGCCACCAAAATAATAGAACAAACACAAGAAAAAGAACAACCCAGTTATGCATACATAACTAAAAAATGAAAACAAGGAAAAGGAAGATGAAAAACAAAAACAGTAAGAACTAAACCAACTGATTAATGAAGTAAAAAAATCCAATAGAAATACTAAAAGCAATCACAAAAGAGACAATCAAGGAACACATTTCAACATTTTCAGATGACCATGAGAGACACAACTAAAATCAGGAAAAATCTCCTAAGCAAAGAAAGGAGAAAATCCAAACTAAACCCAAAACACTAATAATTGAACTAATCCCATAATCCCACAGATTCAGCCTAACGGACATAGAAGACTGATAAAACCACCACACATCAAGAGGCACCAAAAAACTCCAAAAGAAGCTTAATAAAAGAATAAATACCAAAGACAATAGAAAATGAAACAACAAATCTTATAAAAAGAAATGAAACACAAGCTACAAAAAGTAGACATACATGGTGCATTCAATAAGTTTCCAGACTTTTTTGTACTGGCATTTAAAATTGCCGTAGACTCTTGAAAATTAAGTATGTTATTGCTATACACCTTATGAGATGACTGACCAATTTTTATGATTTCAGATTCAAATGAACAGCTACAACAGCAATTGGAATACATCTTTATAAAGCCTGATTGTCACAGCTGGTGAATTTCAAAAATGCAATCTGACACTTTTGAAGAATGATATGCAATAAAATTCTGTTTTAAACTTGGAAAAAAGGCCACAGAAATGTATGGAATGCTTCAGACTGCTTTTGGAGCATCTTGCATGAACCGAGAATCAGTTTTTGAGTAGCATAAGAGATTCAAGGAAGGCAGGGAGTTTGTGAGGGATGATGAGAGGTGTGGGAGGAGTAAGGAAGTCAATACACTAGAGTTGATTGGCCAAACGGTTAGGGTTACTATGTTGAGGTTTTAAAGGAGTTCAGGAAGAGATTCCATTGAAAGAGGACAGCACTCTTCAAATCAGATCAGTGGCATTTCCACAAGGACAATGCAACAGTCCACAACTCCATCCTTGTCACAGACTATTTGACCAAGATGGGCATCAAGACAGTTCCTCAGCCTCCCTATAGTCCAGACCTTGCTCCCTGTCCCTTTTACTTATTCCTAAACTCAGAGGCTGTCGTTATGAGACAATTGAGGAGATGAAAGAGGCTGTGATGAAGGTCACTTCCATGGGACCTTCCAGAAGTTGATGGAACAGTACAACAAGTGCATTGCAGCTGGAAGAGATTACTTTGGGGTGGACTAGAGTTTCATGTGTGTACTATCAATAAAAGTGCCCATATGAAAAAAGTCGAGAAACTTATTTAATGATCCTCGTTGATCAACTTCAAGAACATAGGAAAAAGAAGAAAATCAAAGACCAACTTCAATCCCCTCCCTATAGAAACTAAAAACAAATTTAGGAATATAGAGCAAATGGAAATTAAAACGGACTCAACACTCACGATCAAAAAGCCAGGGCAACTTAAACAGAAAATTCAGGCTCCTATTGGCCTGTCTGGAAGAGTACATATAAACACCAAAGTGAACTGTGAAAGACCAGGAGGTGCATTCAAACTGCCCCCAGCCAAATTCGATGCTGTCCCCTTAGCAGCAAGAACAAAGTCACCTATGGGAATGAAAAAACAGTGCAATGCTCAGAGATCAACAAAATCCCTACAAGCATCCTATAGGGTAGAAAGCATGGATAGTGACACAGACCACATAGCTGTCAGCCCCAATCGAAAAAGTATAACAAATAACTATAATACTTGAAATCATTTAGCTGTACATAAACAGATGAGCTCAACTAAGATGAGACAGTTACAAGCTCAATTTCTTTTTTAAAAGTTACTTACAAACCATCCACTTAAAAAGTAAAAATTAAATTACTGATGAACTAATCTCTTACATACCATGTATATTTGTTTGAATGTATGCAAATAAATGACTGATGTTGAATTGTTGCTGGTTCATAGCAGTGCTTGATACCATTTGACTGTGTACAAACAAATGATTAAAAGTAAATAGAATGATTTGTACGGGATGGCGATATGTGAAATCATTTAGCCGTGAAGAAAAATAAGTTCAGACTTGTTTAAAAATGTTATTAGTAAAATGTTTACAAATCTTAAGTATTCACTTACAAATTATATGTTTACCCATTTAACTGTGTGCTAACAAATTGGTGATGTTGGGTTGAATTGTTGGTGTTATGTGGTGGTGCTTGGAGCCATTTGATAGTGTGCAAGCAGGTGTGCTCTGGCACATTTGGAGTATTATCTACTAAATATTTGTTTCGAAATCTTTGGTTTAATATGTGTACAAAGTTTGGCATTAATTGGCCTGCAGAGGTTAATATGCCATGAAGCCAAATGAATCAACCAAACCAAACCAAACCAGAGAACATCTTGAGTCTTCCAAAAAAAAAAACCCACTTTTTCACCAAAGTTTGGCCAAATATAATCAAATAAGTAAAGTTGATGACCATAGTCAAGGGTGACTCAAAGGCTCCCTTTTCAATAGCTACTACACCAGTGTAGGGGAAGGGCACTACTCCTTTCACTGGATTGCTCCACTTAACCCTTGATCCATACCTTATGATGCTGTGTTAAGCAAAGAGGCATCAAGTACCATTTTTTTGAGTCTTTGATATAACTCAACCGGTCTCCCGGGCCATTGGCAAACACATACCCTAAACTCTAAAATCAACCTAACTTTTCTTGGCATTAAATTACCTGCAGAGGTTGATATGCCATTAAACAGAACTCAAACTTCCTTTCTTTCCCCTTTTTCTTCTCTTTTCTATCTGTCCATTCTTTTTCTTTCCTCCCCTTCTCCTTTCTCTTCTATTTCTTTTCTCTCTCTCTCTCCTTTTCTTTCCTTTCTTTTTTCTCTCTCTTCCTTCTTTTATCTTTCTTTGCCTTTCTTTTCTTTTCCTTCTCATTCTTCCGTTCTTTTTTCTTCTTCTTTCTCTTTTAATTTGTTATATCTCTTGATGGTTTAATTTGTTTTACATCATTGCCTTACACAGTCCCATGATATTTTTGGAAATATGAATGCTGATGTGTAGACTAAATCATATACCCTTTTCTCTGTATATATAATTTCCTCCTTTGTTTTGTATTTCATTAAACATTGATCAGTTATCTTACGACACTCAATGTCATCTTTTCTATGTTCTGATGATGGTTTATTAAAACTGAAATGTTATAGTGTCAACTTTCTTTGATGTTAAATTCTTCATTTCGGATTACTTTGTTTTTCAGTTTTTCTCAATATTGTTGAATTTTTTTCCATTATTTACTTCCATATATATATAAAATGAAAAAATAAAATTACATTGTATACCCATTGTAGTATGTTGGAATTAGCACTTCTGTCTCCAATGAGTGTGTTATGTAAAGTATCAGATACAAAATAGGCAGATGATAGCTATTATTTTAAAAGGTATAAAATATAATATTTTTTCTAAAATAAATGAAAAAACACAGGTGTCTAACCACAGGTGATTATTTTAATTTTATTTTTTGTGTAATATTTTTAATAAAATTCCTATGGGTACAGATATTATACTCTGATCTGAGGCAGGATTGCCTGGGAGTGACTCTTTGACTTGAGGAAGGATACACAGATACTACACTGGCATCATAGCAGAAGTTAAGGGTGAACAAAGAATGAAATAAACGGAACAGTCACACTGTTCATTATATAGATGTTTTCCACTTTTAAAACAAGAATTAGACAAGGAATCTTCAATTTCTCTTACTTTGATTATCTAAAATCCTTGAATTAATTGGAAGTACTAAAGTTACAAACTTGTGATAGGTTTTGAATTTTTAAAAGAAATATTGCATTGGTTTTTGATACTTGAATATATCTTACTTGATTTTGCAGCATTAGTTTCTGTTTCTGAAGAGGTGCGCAGTCGGTGCCATTTGAAGCATAGGGTCAGCCAATATGTGATGACAGACTCACCATCTTCAGACAGCATCAGTGCAGAATTGAACACTCCAGGCATTACCATTGGCACCAGTGCTTCAGCTCACTCCATGTCATCACCACCCATCCAGACTCCATCCAATGCTACTGCCTCTATGACCCCTGTTACCCGCCGACAGAAGAGTTGTGACATTTTGGACAAAAGTGCCATCTCTGTAGCCAGGAACAATACTCATTTAATGCAAAATCAGGTTAGTATTTATTATTGTTATTCTTTTCTTCATGTATTTTTATTGATATCACTTTGAAAGATTTGCTTGTTTTGGGATTCAGATAGTTACTTCATTGTTAATTATAACTCTCTTATCAAAAGGGTTTGTTTTTATTTCATGATTTTGAAGGACTAATTCAGATTTTCTAAAAATTAGCTTGGTATCAATTAATTTACTTTTATGGTTTGGTGCTTTGAATGTAAAGTCCCTTGTATCAATGACTAATATGCCATAGCTCTTTCCCAATACATTTGATACTTATACACAAAATATTACCAATCCTCTGGCTACTGTTTTTAGTTTTTATTCTCATATTTATTGCTCTTTTCCTTATATACACATGTATACATTTTAAGTAAGCATTTTCAGTATTCATGTTTTTATCCTGCACTTACTAAATGACTTGTTCAAATTATGTCAAACTAAATCTTTGCTTTTCATGCCTTATGGGTACTTTTTGTCTTGTTTTATAGATATTTTAAAGTTTTATAATCAATTTTCATCTCTTAAGCATCAACTATTATATATTTACTTATGATCTTTATATTAATCAATTATCATGAAAGTTTAAATGCTTTTGTTTTATAGAAGTTACTATAAGAGCTGAAACTTTTAAAGTGATATTACATCATTTATCAATCATGTTTTAAGTTCTTAGGATATAACTGTTCAGTTTTTATTATATTATGCAATTATGTTGAATTTATCATATGAATTTTAAGTTTAAAAGTATGAAATCTACACATGTTACTACCAGACCTTAACAAGAACTCAGTTTGTATCGTTGTTTAAAAGTATGTGGAGAAATCAGTCCACATTCCGCCACACAAAGTGTTTTGTTGCAGGTGGTTGTGTGTTAAAAGGCATAAGTGCTGAAATTGTCATTGAGCTTTATTGCTTTGCTTTTTAGAGTTTTTGGTTATTACCAAGAGAACCCTCATTTGATGGGGGCTCAACCGGCAAGAGGGCCCAGCTACAGGTAACCACAGCTCCATCTGACCTCCCACACCACATGTCACTCCCCACCACTCTGCCCAGCTCAGCTAGCTGCACATTTGTCTTTGGTGTATAAAATGAATTTTTTCTTTTTCTTTCTTTTCTACACCATTTTGTCCACCTTACTGCCATACACTGTTGTTGTGGCTGTAGTTCTAGTATCTCAGTGTTGATCAGTCATGCTTGAAATAAATGAATAAAATTTCCAGGGTTTCAGCTGAATTATCTGGCTTATTAAAGCTGTCAGATTTATACATTTGAGATTTAATCTATTTTCATAATACTTTTGCCCAATCTTGAGTATAAAAACTCTGGCAAATTTTTTAGGATTTCAGTCAATTATAGAGCTAAGCTTTCATTTTGTTATTCTTAAATGTAATTTTTACCATCTCTTTTTTATAAAAGATTAATTTTAAATTCTATTTTACCTGTTTTAAGTTTTTAATAAATTAAGTACTATTTTGATATTGCTAAATTGTGAATTGTAGCAAATCTTGTACAGAATGATTATAAGGCATAAAATATTCCAATCTAATTTTGACATGTTTAAATAATTACTGGCAGTAGTTTTAAAAGCTTTATATGCTACTTATATGCAAGTACATCTAAATTCCTGTGATAAGAATTTCCCAGTTTTGTCACGGTTTATTTCCTTGATCAGATGTAGTAGGAGAAAAAAATATAGTCTCTGCATTATCTATTTTCCACCCATTTTTTCTCCAAGCCTCATCTGTTTTTCCCCCCTCTATCAAATTGTTCTTTTCCCATTGAGAAGTGAAATACAGCTGGTTATTTAATACTTATCACTTTACTAGTATTGCCATTTAGATACAATATTAGGATCAAATAAGATTGCTTTGCACAATATAATCACTTATTCTTGAAAATTCTTTTTACAAATGTTTATGGCATTAATGTTATAAATGTTTCTGAATAAAGATAAATTTCCAAATATACATTTTTGACTTTTTCAATTTTGCAGAGTAAATATTTACTAATGTGAGAAAAAATTGGATGAATGGAGTCATTTTTCTTGACCTAACTAATATCTTATTTCAAACTGAAATATTGATTATTTTCTGAAACTTTTTGGAAATTTGAGTCTTCATTTCATTTTTAACTAAATTATTACATGCATTTTTTAAATAGTCATATTTCCCTTATTCATTAACATAGGCATCTGATCATATTTCAATCACAACATTGGATACATTGTCTATGAGAGCACTTGGTGGACTCTTTGGCGCTATTTCAGTATTGTTTTTTTTTTTTAGTCAAATTTTTGAGGTTTGCTGCTATGATTTGAAAGGTTATAGCTGCTGCTTGGACTATTTTGTTTTTAATGAGTAAGAAAAATTTTCAATTGTTTCTTATTTGATATTTTTACACATGATACCAACTGTCATTCTGTTTATATTCAGGAAGTTCCCTTTGGGAATATTTCCTGTTTTAGAATAATTTAAATTAAACTCCAGCTAAAGATATTTCTTAGTTTAATTTTGTTGTGAATATGGCTCCAGGTCTTCCACCTCATTCTTGTTTTGTAAGGTGTTTACAAATTTTTAACTTTTGTTAAAGTTTTCTAGTTACCATATTTGATGGCATATAAGACGCATACTAAAATCAACAAGGCAAATCAAGGAAAAAACAAAGTACTAATATCAAATGTGATAAAATTAATATAATGAATATTATCAATGATAACACTTTTAATCTGCCTTTCAAATAATGACAATAGGTATATGAAAGTTACTCTAAAGTGTAAGCTAATAAGAGTTGCCAGGTTGCTAATTTTAGCTATCGTGAATTTTAAAGCTACATATGGCATATAAGACACAGGAATTTTAAAAGATATTTTTAGTTAAAAAAAGTGTGCCTTATATGCTGTCAAATATGGTATCCATAACTGTGACGAATAGTCAAACAGCTAAAAGTACTATGTAGGTTTCAAGTTGATTACAATATCTGGTGTTTCTATGTGGTTACCTGTTTTAAGTATGTGTGTGTATATTTCTTGTATATAATGTTAGCAAATAGCAAAATGTGAATTCAAATTGAGAATAAGCTCAATAAAATAAAGTATTTCCTGATGAAGATTAGTATTTGATTCTTTTTCAACTGAAAATAAATCTTCATGTTCATCACAACCATTAATCCAAGTGCCTCTCTCTGAAATGTAATTATTAAAATATGCCTTACTATATACTATTTTTTACTGTTAGATAATTTCTAATTGTAGATATATATAGTAACCTCTTTTTCTTCATATTAACATTAAATATAACTTTTTTCTATATTAATCACTAGCTACAATTCATCTAGTTGAATATATGCCTTAATTGTGGGGCTTACAATGTGCTAACTGTATCCTCTACTCGGAGAATTATATATGTATGTACCAACCCCTCCGCATGAGCAGGATATTACACAATGTCAGTTTTTCAATGTACTTTAACTGGTAAGACCCTCTCTCCTCTCTCAAAGGGGTGTTCTGGATATGATATCAAACTACAACTAATGATGAGGTGCCAACTTTGGAGCTCTGAGAAGTGTGGAGTACTTCTTCATTGCCATTACTTCAAGGTCCTCTCTGACCTTGAGTGGGTGGTAGTACCTGTCATGTTTCCATCTATGGGTCAAATAGATTGGTTTGAAAATTATTTGTATTAGATAGGAATAGTTGACACCATATTACTGTGTTAAAATTTTGGATTAAAATAGTTACTTGAAACTATAATTGTCTCAGTATATATAGGAAGGAATAGAGCCATTTGCCTCTCAGCGATAATCAAGAGTGCAGGTAATTGCTATGAGTTGGACACCTTTTTACAGCAAGAGAGACCGACATAGAGGGTAAGTGAAAAACCAATTTGAGCTGGATCTCTCAATATAGTTTAAACTTTTCCAGACGTGACTCTAATAAATGAACTTTAAAAGATGAGAGTTTGGTTGAAATCTTGGCAAAAATGGCAGAATCTTAGCAGTATGAATAGATATTTGGTGAATTATAAGATTATGGTGATGGTTTTATAAAAGGTTTTGATGCTCTCAAACAATTCAAAACCAAATTTTAGTGATTTCAGTTTTTGCAAAAATACTCAAGTTGAGAGGAAAGTAAAAATAAAGAGGCCCAGATAAATGATCATTTGGATATTTGAGGATTTTAAAAATTATATCTATTGTCTTATCTTTTATATACATTATTTGCCTTACTTCAATGAATATAAAAATATTTTATATGTTAAATTTTAAGAAGGCTTAAGAGCCTTTCTAATTTTATACTGGTACATTTTCTCTTTCTGTGTTATAAGAATTAATTCCAAGTAATATAGTTGCTAATTAACTAATATTGGATCTTACAAACAAGTCTCTGAAATTTTTATTGATTTGTAGGTTAGTAGTAATTTAGGACACCTTATGCTTACCTCCAGTCAAAGACTTCATCTGAATCCTTGCTAGTCATGACACAGACCCCAAAAAACTTCAGATGTTTTGTGTACACCTGAATACTTACACAACCATTATCCTTAACAGAATAGTGTTGAAAAGATTTTTATTTAAGAAATGCACCAAAATGATTAACTCAGTATTCAGGAGCAGGAGGCCTGAAGAGACTGAAGTTTTGAAGCCGGATTGTCATCAATATTTCCAATTTAGGAACACCCAAAGTTGGAGATGTCAAAGTTTTCTTTTTAAAGGAACATTATTATTGGAAGTTGCTATTACTTTTATTTGTACTCATTGGACATGAAATAAATACTATTAATATATTATTGAGTTTTCCTTGAACCTGATTACACAAATTGTTTTCATAAAAGAATGTAAAGCATTTGGTGGTATGCATTGCATGTGTTAGGTTTTCCTGTTAAAGCTGTTTCTTTTGCCATGTTTCTTCAACTTCTTCCTTATCTTCTGAGTCGGAACAAACACTTCTAAAATAATGCTGTCTCATTGGCATTGAAAAACTGTTCTAGAAGTTCATCAAGTAATGATTTTATATTTTTGTTTTTAAAATTGCACAGAATAGATTCACTTGTAATCTTTACATTATGGAGTAAAAAACATTTTGAAATTCTGGATCCAATCTTTGCTAGCTTTGAAATTAACTTTCATGCTGCTCATACAAGGAATCTGCCTCTTAGATATATTTTATAGAACAAGGGCCTTAACAGAAATCATACAAATATTGTGCTGATCTAAGTATTTAGCTGTATGAAATCCACCAGTACTCATTGTTTCTCTTAAAATGTTTCTTGTTCATGTAATATACAGTATTTTCATTTATACCAAATATGTAGCCTGTCTCTACATATTTCAAATCCCCCTTTTCTTATTTTTACCTTCATCATTTTCTTAGGCTTTTGTCCTTACATACTTTGTATACAGCCTGTAAATACACATGCACTGTATTTTAAGAACATTCTGACTTCTCACAAACTCATGTAGATGAAGTTCATTGTAAACCTGCAGGTGTGTGTGTGACATATGAACTGGCTTTGTTTTCTGGGGGGTTGGGGGTTGTATGTGTGTGATAAATTCACTCTGGGGTTCTACAAAAAGCTGACTGGACTTTGAGATAAGCTGAGGTGTCTTTTTTATTTTTTTTATGTTTGGTTTAATTTTGTTCATGAAATAAGATTATTAATATTTTTTATCCTGTTTAGAAATACAGCCCTTTTGATAACACATTTATCTAAAAAGTATCAATATTTGCTATAAATTTCCTTCACATTTTTTATTACTGTTAGATTGTGTTTCTTACTTTAACATGAAACCATATTAAAATTTATTTGATAACACATTTATCTAAAAAGTATCAATATTTGCTATAAATTTCCTTCACATTTTTTATTACTGTTAGATTGTGTTTCTTTCTTTAACATGAAACCATATTAAAATTTATTTGGGCTGAGGAGTTACTATTTTGAATTTTCCTTATATTTTTAATACAATAGATAGAATATACTGTATTTTGAAGATTATCTAAAGATTTATTCAAATACTTATAGCTGAAAGATTTTTTTTAATGTAATGCTAAGTATTTTTATTTCTCAGAAAAAAATTCACCGAATATAGCATTTTTGTCTTTCTATGAAACTTTAAAGCACAAAAATCTTAGTTTATTCGAAACATTTTAATTTTGAGTGTTTATAGTTTTCTTTTGAAATGTTTTGCTGTATTTATTTATAGGCATCAATTTAATCTTTATATAAAAGCTGATAATCTGTTGAGGCCCTGCCTTTGTTAGATTTACAGGCTGCAGACATGCTTCTTATATTCATTGCATGTTGTAATCCCACTTGTGCATGCAAATATTATTACCTCACAATACTGATTACAAATATTTTCATAAGCTTTTCTTACTTTTATATATTACAATGTATCTACTTAAAAATATTTCTTTTACCATTTTATATAAATGACTGATTAACCTATTTTAGATCTGTTTTTGTTCGATGTAATGTTTTGGAGCCTATTTTGTATTGTTCCTGGTTGTTACATGTGAACATTAAATATAATAGCCATGTAATTTTCAATAAGTCCAAATATTTTAATCTTCATTGACCAAATCATTAAAAAAATTGAATAGTTTTTTTTTCTTTTCATTTGATTCATAGCACTTGTATAACTCAATTCTGCTAATTTTCCTTGAACTTAAGTGCTATGATTATTTTTTTCCCTCACCATAATCTGTCAAACAAAGTAAAAGAAAAAATTATTTTGGTATTGGTGATTTTTTAACTCTTTATTTTAATTGTTCTTTACCTTTATCAAATGTTCATATACATCAGCTATAATTTGTTTTAAAGAAACTCTGAAAACATTACTTGTCATAATTCAAGTTCTATTTTTATCCTTGAATTCCATTCTGTCTTCAAAAGATAGTATGTTCATAAAGAAACTATACATGTTTATAACTGCACTAAATATATCAATTTCTTTCCACCACAATTTTATTCACTTGTGCACATTGCATGCAGCCTATTTTGGGTTCATTTGCATATAAAGATCCCTCTTTTCTTAAGTAATAATTTCCTTAAACATACATGCTACATCTTTTGGAATAAGATCTACATCATTCGGTTCTGGGTAATAATTTGATTTTAGTTTTATTTATGTATTTTGAATAATTCTTTTCCTCCTCTCTTTCTCTCTCTCTCTCTCTCTCTCTCTCTCTCTCATATATATATATATTGGCTTAGCAAATAGTTTTTTCTGTAAATAGAAACTTTGGTCAACTGTTGAAAAAAAAAACTTTACGTATAGCAATTCTGTTCTTTTCTTCTATTCTTGATGCCTATATGGAAGCTATTTTTGGCACTACACATCTGGATGCAGGTGAATCATTAAACCTTGTGTTACAGGGGCTGATAAATGCTTACAAAACTTTGTGTTTAATATTTACATATAATTTTTTTGTATTTTCATATTTAAATGCTGAATATTTTTTTAAATAGATCACTTTTGAGGATATATATTTTCTCGTTTATGATTATATAATTTTTGTTAGCTTTTATATTTAGAGATCTAAAATATCTAGGAATTCATCATTTCAATTTGTTTTTAATTTTGACTTTAATTTTTATTCAACTTTTGCAATCATTACTAATCAAAAAAATGTTGAGTTATTTCCTGTTATATATTTTGTCTTTCAATCTTGATTTTAACATGAAATTTGAAATTATTCATTTTATTCTACATAAGTATTGATGCATTTTAAAATTTGTAGATAAACATATTTACACATTCTGATTGGTTTATATATACATGCCTAATATTCTAATAATAAAAAAGAAAAAATGAGATATAACCAGAAGAGCTACTCTATATTTCAGACAATAAACTTGAAATGTTAGAAAAATCGCAATATATAGCGGAATACATATAAGATTACCATGAGAATTGAAAAAAGTTAGTTAGCGACCATAGTCGAGGGTGACCCGAAGGCTCCCTTTTCGATAGCTACTACACCAAGGTGTAGGGGAGGGCGCTACTCCATTCCCTGGATTGCTCCACTTTACCCTTGAACCGTACCTTATAATGCTGAGTGTTAAGCAAGGTGGTATCAAGTTCCATTTTTAAAGTCTTTGGTATGACTCGACCTGGGATTGAACCCAGGTCTCCCGGGTTGTTAATATTCTGGTTCTCTAAAGTAAAGGTGTTTATTCAAAATATACCTAATTCAAACATGAGGTTAAAAAAATTTTGAAGTGTTATTACAAATCATCTACCTTTTATTTGGTATAGGAAAAATCTATATAAGACTTCTTTGACAAAAAATGAAAAATATTGGTGATTATTAATCAAGTTGTACATTGAAAATTTAAAAAGAACATGTACATTAATCAAGTTGTTTGTTTTTGCAAAGTGCATTGGCTTAGTGGGTAGAATGTTTGCCGATGTTCCGGGAGACCTGGGTTCAGTCCCAGGTCGAGTCATACGAAAGACTTTAAAAATGGTACTTGATACCTTCTTGCTTAACACTCAGCAATATAAGGTATGTATCGAGGGTAAAGTGGAGCAATCCAGGGAAAGGAGTAGCGCCCTCCCCTACACTTCGGTGTAGTAGCTATTAAAAAGGGAGCCTTCTGGTTGCCAACTTTACTTATTTCAATTATAAAAGATTAGATTACCTCAACCATACATGAGACTAAAGTTTGTGCACACTTATGCAATGCTATGAAGTATTCTATTTTGGGTATGGTAAAAGCTATGTTTTCAACATTTTTCTAAACTATGAAATATTTCTAGTGTGATATTTGTGAATTGAAAAATTTGTTTTTACTTTCTTTTCTTTCTTTAAGTTGGTTTTCTTCTCCCATTGAAATATTTTTTTAATTTCATTACTTGGCTTCATGCTTTATTGGTTGTGTATAATTAGAAAATGTTATTTCTTAGTCTTTTTGAATAAGTTGTCTTGGTAGAAATTTGGCTTTTTATTTTGATGGATATACAAATAAGCACACATGCTTTTAAGTTAATGGCTTATAACAAAGCTTTTACTTTGTATGGTTTTTATTTCTTTCATCTGAACTTTCTTTTGTTTAAGCTTTACTTTTCTTATTCATTTTTAGTATATTCTTGGTAAAATTGAATGCATGTATTTTTTAAATAGATCGTTTTAATGAATCAATTTAAAATAACTAAAAACAAGCATTTTGTAAACTTGATTTGAAACTAACATTTCTTTTTATAAATCTATAGCTTTAAGTAAAATATTTGTTTCTGTACAATTATCTAACTATTATTATCACTCTTCTCTTTAGGTGAACAGTCCAAAGGTTTGGCGCAGTTTTGATGCAGATTCTTCAACTCGGCCACCATTGTTCAAAACCAGAAGCAGTTCAATGCCAACACCAGGTTCTAAGAAACTTGACAACAGCAAGTCAGGGCTCAATCTGCCTCGCAGTGGTCGTGGCTCAGTGTCTAATGAAAATAATGTTCTACTTGATCCTGAAGTGTTGACTGACTATTCTACACAAGTGTTGGTACTAACTGTACTGGTAAGAAATTTAAACTTTTTTTCATTTAAATGAAATTCTTTAAATCTCTTGGCTTGTTTTTCTCCATTTTAAAACAAGTAAGTTTTTGTATATATTTCAGTAAACTGATTTTATTGCATATTATAAAAAGGAAATTAGGTTTTCTGGTACCTGTGATTTAAAAAAAAAAGAAAAAGATTGCTAGATAAACAGTTTTACTGGTTTGGCACAGTTAAGAAAATTTTCATTCAATACTTCCTCTCCCCAATCCATTTATTCATCCCCACTTATCTTAAATATTTGTACCATCATTTTTTTTCTTTTTTGATGCTCATTTGCTTCTTGGAATTGTTGACTAGATAGTTTCTAATAATCAGTTTAATTGCTCTTTCATATTTTTCTGTGATTAACCAATGCTATGTTAACCAATGCCATGAATATCAAAGAATTTGTTTACAGATGCACTAAAGTTTAGTTTTCTCAGTAGTTTTACCTGCTCTTTGATCAGTATAAATCAGTGTTTATGCTTAATCCAACCAAAACTTAACAATGAAGAAATTTGTTTTGTATGAGATTGTGGATGGTGTAGAAAAAGGCAAGTTTATATTCCTACCAGGGTTGTTTGCATTGATTTTGGACTCATGCCTTTCAGAAAGGCATGAATCGATCTACCCACTCTCCTATTATAGGTAAAATAGTAGGGTAGATTGGACTTGGTGGGTGTGACAAGGTAGAGCTCTTTAACGTATAAGAGTTGCCTCCCTTTCATTAAACCTGTATCATATCATTTGTCGCTTAATAAAGATACAAGTAAGAACCTATCTCATGCCTTCCTCGTTATACCAAACGTCCACAAACCAATAGTAATATCACATGGTGGCAGCGGAAAAAAAACAAAAAACAACAACCTCAAGAAGAAGGAATATTGGATATAGATCTATGAGTACATCACGATAAATTTTTATTTAAAAAAAAAAAAAAGGCGACTTCAAATATTTCATTACCAATGTTAGACTGGACGAATGAAAACAAACATGAAGCCTTCAGCGAATGGGTTGACTTTATGTCATCCTACTTCGTAATTCATAATGTGGAGGAAAAATTGAAACATAACTACATATTAATAAGCACGGGACCAAAGGGTCGTGAAGTTATTAAAAATACTCAACTCACGACCGAGCAAAAAGAAAATTCAAAAAATGTATTCAAAGTTTTTGAAACACAAATGATTCAAAAACCAAATAAATGGGTTGAACGTTTGGAGTTCACTTCATTCGAACAGAATGACAAAACAATTGACGAATACTTAGTCAGACTGCAAACGAAAGCAGATAGATGTGAGTTCGGTACTAACAAGGACGAAAGACTCCTAGAACAAATTATAAAAGGACTAAAATGTTTAGACGAAAGAAGAAATTTAATAAGCAAACCTAACCTCACACTAGAGATAGCTATCGAAAACATTAGAGCATACGAAGCTACAACCAAAAATAATACGCGCTATAAGGACGCAAGCAAAATGAAAGCGGGAGTATGCCACGAGATAGAAATGAGAAGGACCAAACCGTGCACAAGATGTCAAAGAAATCGCGGAAAAAGAAAAGAAAACTGTTATGCCTTCAACAAAGAATGTAAAAGATGCCATGGACTACATCATTTTGAAAACTTCTGCCTCACAAAAATGTATACGCGACAAAATAGTAAATACAGTCCAAATAAAATGAGACATAAAAACAGAAGTCAAAGCCCACACAACAGACACAGAAAGCAGACTATCACTAGGAGAAATGTGAATGCCACTTATAAAGTAGAAAACGAATATAACAAAGAGGATGATTTATGCCTATACACCATAAATAAAGAGAATGGTGACAACAGAGAAGAGATATTCGCCAATATAGACTGCGAGGATGCAGAAAAAAGAGAATATAAAATAAAAATGAAAGTGGACACTGGGGCAAACGGAAATATAATACCGTACAGGATTTATAAGAAAATGTACCCCCGAAACAACTATGGCAGCATAGAAATACCAAGCAATGTAAAAAGGGAGATAACCACTCCATGGGCAGTAAACGGTACCAAAATAGAACAATATGGCTCTATAATAATGAAAATCAAACACAAAAATTCACCTACTATAAAGGCAAAATTCTTTATATGTAAAAATGACACAGCAATATTGGGTTTAAGACCATCCATACAGCTTGGATTGGTGCAGATCAATTGTAGTATAACAACAGTTGATACAAAAAGAGAAATAAAAAATATAGAAGACCTGGCAAATGAATACCCAGACAGATTTCAAGGTATTGGAAGCTTCCTAGGGAAACAAAAAATACACATTGTTGATAATGCAACACCAGTCATCCAACCTCCAAGAAAATACCCTGTTTACATAAGAGAAGAATTAAAGAGAGAACTTGAAAAAAATGGAAGACATAGGTGTGATAAAGAAGGTAAATGAACCAACAGACTGGGTGAATGCAATTGCATGTAGCAGGAAGAAAAATGGTGCATTACGAATATGCCTAGACCCGAAACCACTGAACAAATGCATCAAAAGAACACACCACAAAGCCCCAACTCTGGAAGAAATTTCCCATAAACTGGCAGGTGCTAAACACTTCACAAAACTAGATGCAAAACATGGATACTGGGTTGTACATCTAGATGAAGAATCGAGTCTGCTCACATGTTTTAATACTCCGTTTGGTAGATAGAGATATTTAAGATGTCCGTTTGGTCTAAAGATGTCACAGGACATATACCAACAAAAAATGGATCAAATCCTGGAAGATTGTGACGGAGCCATCGGAATATCGGATGATGTCTGCATATACGGCAAAACAATTGAAGAGCATGATAGAAGATTGAGAAAGACAATGGATACAGCCCGAAAGTATGGACTTGTTTTTAATAAAGAAAAATGCAAAATCAGATAAAATTCTATGGTCTTATTTGGGATAAAAATGGTTCACACCCAGACCCAGAAAAATGTGACAAAATTAAATCAAAGCCGATACCCGCCAACTGAGAAGAACTACAACAGTTCTTAGGTATGATCCAATTCCTAAGCCCTTTCATACCAAAACTCAGTTCCAAAACAGCCCCACTGAGGTCATTACTCCAGAAGGACACTGAATACCAATGGAACGAAACCTTGAATATAGCTTTCCAAAATTTGAAAGACCATATCCATGAAAATATGTCTAGCCTACTTCAAGCCAAATGCAAAAACAACGATTCAGGTAGATGCAAGCATGTCAGGACTAGGTGCAATGTTAATCAACGATAACAAAATTGTTGTGTTCGCCAGTAAAAGATTGACTGACACTGAATCACGATATGCAAATATTGAAAGAGAGCTACTAGCAGTGGTATTTGGTTGTGAAAGATTTCATACATATGTATACAGAAAAGAATTCCAAATAGAATCAGATCACAAACCACTAGAAAACATACAAAATAAAAACATTCCACAAGCACCCTCAAGACTGCAAAGAATGCTATTAAGATTACAACCATATGATGCTCAGATCTTATACAAACCAGGTAAAGAGATGAGAATACCAGATTATCTGTCGAGAACACAGCCAACACAAGGTGAAGAAATTGAACTTGACCTAACAATACATACTGTTGACATAACAGTACAGAAACAAATAGAACTACAAGAAGCTACAGAAGAAGATGAAGAATTGAAAATACTAAAACTAAATGGACGGCCAGAGGATGTAAAGGATACACCTAAACTTATAAGAAATTACTGGTCAATGAAAGATTGTTTATCCGTACAAAATGGATTAGTGACTAAAGGTGAATGTATAGTCAAAAAGTATGCAAAACACAGTCCTGAAAAGAATTCATGATGCACACCAAGGGATAGAAAAATGTCAGCTAAAAGCAAGAAATAGCATTTATTGGAGAGGAATAAACAAAGACATAGAAATGATGGTAAGGTCATGTAAAATATGCAGCGAACACCAAAGAAAGAATACTAAAGAGACTATGATTATTAAAGAACACTCAACCAGGCCATTTCAGAATATTGCAGCCGACATGTTTGAATTTAATGGCTAACAAATTTTACTCATTGCTGATCAATACAGCAAAATGCCATTCGTAAAGACAATGAATAGTGTCACGAGTACAAGCTGTATCGAATACTTGAAATCAATCTTCGCTGTACATGGTATACCAGAGCGTCTATTTACAGATAATGCCAAGTACTTCGTATCAAACGAGTTTCATAATTTTGCGATAGAATGGGAATTCACGCATATCACATCAAACCCGAGGTACCCACAGTCAAATGGATTCATTGAATGAATGGTCCAAACAATAAAAAATACATTAAAAAAGGCGAAACAGTCAAAAATGGATTATCAAATGGCTCTCCTATGCCTAAGAACAACTCCGCTTGATAATCACTTGCCATCACCAGCCGAGATCCTATACAACAGGAAAATAAGAACAATGATCCCAACCTTGTTGGATAAAAACACAGTAAGAGACAACCGAATCCATGAACGGATGAGCACCAAAAGTAGGAAGCAACAACAATATTTCAACAGAAATGCAAAAGACCTTTCCGAATTGATGATAGGTAGCAAAGTGTCTGTCCTTCAGAAAAATGACATGTTGCAGACAGCGACAGTGGTAGACAAATGTACTGAACTGCGTAGCTACATCGTCAAAATGCACAGTGATGGAAAACTCTTCAGACGCAACAGAAGACACTTACAAGAAATATTTAGTCCACTAAGAAGAGTAACCTTCAATCTACCAGCCCAGAGGACTAGTCAGGATGAGCCAACATCACCATCCCAACAGAGCAATGACCCACAGAAATAGATAACACCAATACAATAACACAACACTCCCAGCGCATGCAACAGCAGACACAACCCGACAAAATACAAGAGCAACCACCAACACCAACAAACCGGCCTGTGAGAACAAGAAACCCCCCAGCAAAATATAAGGACTTCATAATATATAAATAAATAAAAATAGAATTTAAAAAAAGAACAAACTTTATTTGACAAGATGTGACAAGGTAGAGCTCTTTAACGTATAAGAGTTGCCTCCCTTGCATTAAACCTGTATCATATCATTCGTCACTTAATAAAGATACAAGTAAGAACCTATATCGTGCCTTCCTCGTTATACCAAACGTCCACAAACCAATACTAATATCACAGAGGGCAAACAGTCTAAGAGAAACACAACCCTACCAACAAAATGGTCCTGCAAGACAAGATAAAGGTCACTACATTCCATGCCATATATAAACAAAAAGCACTGACAACCCTCTTTGATGAACAGACAACATAACATAAGAAATAACTAATTTGTTAATTACAAGTTTTATAAGGTTCATACATTCAAATTTTCATACTTTAGCATGTATATATATATGTATATATATATATGTGTGTGTGTATATATATATATATATATATATATATATATATAAGGTGCATACAATAAGTTTCCAGACTTTTTTCATATGGGCACTTTTATTGATAGTATAAACATGAAACTCTACTCCCCTTTGAAGTAATCTCCGGCTGCAATGCACTTGTACCATTTCAACAACTTCTGGAAGGCCCCATGGAAGTGCTCTTGTGTGAGTGTGTCAATGACCTTTGTCACAGCCTCTTTCATCTCCTCAATTGTCTCATAACAACAGCCTATGAGCTTAGGGAAAAACCAAAAGTCACAGGGAGGGAGGAACTGTCTTGATGCCCATCTTGGTCAAATATGATAAGGATGGAGTTGTGGACTGGTGTATTGTCCTGGTGAAAATGTCACTGACCCGATTTGAAGAGTGCTGGCCTCTTCCGATGGAATCTCTTGCTGAACTCCCTTAAAACCTCAACATAGTAACCCTAACCCTAACCGTTTGGCCAATCAACTCTGGTATATTGACCTCCTTACTCCTCCTGCACCTCTCATCATCTCTCACAGACTCCCTGCCTTTCTTGAATCTCTTATGCCACTCAAAAACTGATGCTTGATTTATGCAAGATGGTCGAAAAGCAGTCTGAAGCATTCCATACATTTCTGTGGCCTTTTTTCCAAGTTTAAAACAGAATTTTATTGCATATCATTCTTCTAAAGCATCAGATTGCATTTTTGAAATTCACCAGCTGTGACAATCAGGCTTTAGTAGGGTGTATTCCATTTCCTGCTGTAGCTGTTCATTTGAACCTGAAATCATAAAAATTGGTTAGTCATCTCATAAGATGTATAGCAATAAGATACTAAATTTTCAAGAGTCTACGACAATTTTAAATGCCTTTACAAAAAAAGTCTGGAAACTTATTGAAGGCACCTTGTATATGTATTTATATGTATATATATAAACAAAAAGTGGTATTCTCATAGGTTTTTTCCTGAGAGCCCTTGGAAACTGCTCCACCAAATTTCTGAAGGAAGAATTTGAACATATCTATAACTCTTTTTCCAAACTACCATATCCCGAATCTTTCATTCACTGTGCCAAATCAAAAGATATAAATATCCACCAGCATACATCCCACAATATGAATAAGAATAAACCTAACCAAGATTCCACTACCCCCCTAATTGAAAAAAACTTAAATCATTTAGGCATAAAAACCACTACCCGCACAACAAAAACAATAAAACAAATAGTAAAGAACAACTTCAAAAACACAGATTCTCTATCCAATGCAGGTGTTTACAAAATCTGCTGCCTAAATTGCAATAGATTTTATATAGGAGGAACAAGCCGAAAGAATCTATAAACATAGAAAAGACTTTAAAACTGGTAACACAACAAACTCTTTAGTTTCTCATAACATTTTAACTAACTACACTTTTGATTTTCAAAGTTCTGCCATATTTGCTTTCATTCATGACAAAAATAAAAGAATAATTGAAGCATGTTCCATAGCACACTATAACACAATACCACAAAATTTCACCATAATAGTACTTAAAGAATTCAAAATTCACACTAAAGATTAGCTCCCCTTTCGCTAGACATTCAAAGCAATAAAACGTTGCTCAAACCACAAAATGCCATTAACTTTTCAAAAAATTTTCATTGCATGACATGACGCAATTTGAACATATCAACTAGTATTACTCTGTTTTTCACATAACAAGAACTACAAGCCCTGATGAAGACTTTTAATTGAATCAAAATTTATCTATTGTGATTATTTCCCATGTTAAAATGATTTTGATAAAATATTTTTGCATTTAAAAAAAAATTGAAGTCAAAACACGTTGACAAATAAAGAAACCATCAAACATATTTTTCTTCCATTTTACCTTTTCTATATACATTCTGTTAGATTCAACTCATTTCTTCTCAAATATTTATATATATGTATATACACACACACACACACACACACACACACAATGTATTTAAATACTTGAGTACTCTGTATAATTGCATTCTAAGCTGTTAGCTTTTTATATAATTCAACATGACAGAAAATTTTACCCTTTTTAACTATTGTAGATTGCATTAGTAAAAGATATTGATAAACTCATTGTAAAAAAAGCTCTACACTTTGTTATGTATATTTTTAACAGGAAAATTGTGATTAGCATAAATACTTTATCTTATATTTTCTTGTGTTCAAAAGGCAACATTAGTGAGAAACACAACAGATGAAAATGAAGCTAGAATATTGTATGAGTACTTGGCAGAAGCCTCAGTTGTGTTTCCCCGCGTCTTTCCTGTGATGTAAGTATATATTTTTCTTCTTGACATTCACATTTGTTACCATTCTACTTTTAAGATTTCATAAAATTCTGGATAAGATATTTTTCTTCCAAATCAATATTCAAAATATGTGAAATGATAAGACATAAACAACAAAAAATGAATAAATCTATGGTATAATTATAAAGAAAATATCATACTTCTTTCCCTTCATTCTTGCTAGATCACTTAGGTGTTAGATATTACAATAGATATATACAGATTACGACCCCTGGTAAAGAGTTCTGTCCCCTTTTGCTGTATTTTTCCCAGAAAATAAACATGCAGTAAGCGGCCATGTTGTGGTTGTTTATCTGTCGTTTTCACTAATTTAATTTAGTTTTCTGTGATGATTTCACGACTTGAAACATGTCTGGAAATACACTTCATTGGGAAACATATCTTATTTTCAAACTGTCTTTCTTATGTGTATATGTGTTCATTCAGAAATTATCAATCTATAATCTTTGTTGTCTTTGTATCAACATTTTTCAGCATATTGAAAAATGTATGCATATTAAATACAATAACAATATAGAGATTTGATTAGGAAGTTTTATTAGTTGAACATGTGTCTGTTATATATAAAAATCTACCACTCAAACCTGACACAAAGTATGCAGTATAAAACCTATAACAATGTTAATCAGAGTGGGTAAAATGTTGGTCAAAATGATCAACTGAATAAAGGAATTCTTTTTTAAATTTGTTATATTAGTAATGGTAGTCCAGTTAATTCTGATCATGATAGGATCCAGTATATTATAATGGCAACTTATAAAGCATTAAAATGCTTTATAAGTTGCCATCTGTCTGAAAATATTTTCTTGATGGTAATTTTATTCCTTCTTTATGAAAATGTATTTTCAAGGAAACCTTTTCATATCTAAGAAATAAATGTGCACAGGAATACTTACTATTCTTGACTTAAAAGGTGTATTTCTTTGATGCTTTTATATTGTGAAAAGATTTATCTGTTTAAACTGAAATTCATAACATTTTACTCAAATGATTCAGTTTTTCCTTTCTTGATTCAATAGTGCTTACTCATCTATATTGTATCTGTACACCTCCAAAATTTCCAATCACCCTTAATGAATCATTGTATTTGTCTGATTACAAGTTATATACATAATTATCTTAATAAAATTGTTTGGAAAAGTTAACATTAACTATTTCAGTCAGAGCTATGTGTTGATTAATTTAACAAGTTTGATTAAATTTTACTCATACTTAGTTTTATCAGACTGTAAAAATTATTATTTTTGCTTTCATTATGATTGGAAATCTTCAGTCAACACCTTTACTTTTAGCTGTATAACTTTCTGGATCATAAAAAAAAACCTTTCCACAAATGTTTTTAATTTGCTTAGTTATTGCATGTTGGAAATCCAACCAAGTTGGAAATTGGACAACTTTTCCCTATTGTGTAAGCTTGGCACCCTTTTTAACACCAGAAACCGATGAATTGAATTTTGAACTCTTTATATCATATGAATTGTTGAAGAGTTAAATTTTTAGCAGTAAATAAATTTTCATTCATTAAAATCTTAACAAAATTACTCCATTCATGGTCACTCTTTATGATTGGCTCGTGGTTTTGAAAGATCAACTTAAAATTTGTTACATAATGTTGAATTTATTTTAGACAATGAAATTGTTCAAAATTTTCACTTGTGGTGCACTGTATATACAATTTAAATTTCATTATGTTAGTATTAGTTAATTAAAATTTTCAAACTTCATTTGGTATGTTTATATATTTCGGAATATCTCCAATTAAATTTATAATTTTGGGGGTATAATTAGACTATGCAGTTTCATAGTTCATGGTTTTGGTTTAATCTTTTTTTCATTGCAGACATAGCCTTTTAGATGCAAAAATCAACTCTGTGTTATCGTTAAGTCAGGACCAAGCTATCCTGAATGCAGTCCAAAGTATCATCCAAAATATGATAGCCTGTGAAGATTCATCACAGCAACAGTTATCTTATTTACAAAGTAAGCATTTCTCTTTCATTTTTTTGCATGCTTTTTATATATATTCTAAAAAAATAATTTTCTTTGTTAATTTTAAAGATTGAGTTGATTTTGTTTTTTTTTGATTACAATAAATTCAGTTATTGGTGAGCCTTTTCATTTTTCTATTAAATTTCTAAAAGAATGATGTACAATATTAAATACCTATCAATTTATGTTGTTATTAATTTTATTTGTATTTTTTCATCTTTTTATTTTCAATTGCTTTTTTATTGTAACTCACTTGGTTTGTCAATCTCTCATAGCATGGATTGTAAATTGTAATTAAGAATGAGTTCTCAATGAGACTTGAACTCATGTCCCTGGAAGCCTGGTTATATGTACCAGCTGCTCTGACAACTGTGTTAAAGAGCCTTTGGTTTGTAGAATCTCAAGTCAAGCCTAAACTCATCCTTTTTTCTTTTTCTTGATCCCTCTCAGTACTATAAAAAATGAAAGAAAATTCTAATCTGAGTTAACAATACTTGACTGTACTTCATCCAAAAATTAATAAAAGATGACTTGTGCTAAATTTTACAAAGTAATTAGTTTTTGTTTATATCTCAAAATAACAACTAAAATAAATAAAACTTTAATGGTTTTGCTGATTCCCGTGAGTTATTTAGAATTAAAGAAAAGGATTTTGAACTAGAATTGCTTGAAGCCAGTATTTCACTACTTTCACACTCCAGTGTTGAAATCTTAGTTACTGAAATATTGTCTGTATAAAAACATCTAATTGCATTAACCATATATCATATAAATTTCTATGTCATTTTATTACTTAATATTTGTTTGAGTTCTTAAACTAATTTTGCTATGAGTACTTATACTTATAAAACCTACTCAATCCTTTCAGTTTTGCATTTTTAAAATACAGCAGTGAATGCCATATTTTAATTGTAATCCACTAGCGCATATTTAGCATTTATGTTTTTTTTTTGCTCATGTCTTTCTGCTATGTTTTCTTAAAACATTTTCATTTTTCATGCTTAACCTAATTTTGCTGAAGCTGTACTCATTGCTACATACTCTAATGTATCTGCTCATAGCTTATTTTATCAACTTTTAAAGTTTTACTATTTTTTATGTTATTGATATTTATAATTGCTAAATTTGTAGGGCATGTTAAATATGCTAAACCCGTGGAAACTGGTTAATACAACCAGATACCTGCTTGTCATTGTTAGAGAAATTTTATGTGCAACCAATGACATTTTATTAAAATGTAAAAAAAGATTAAGATACTAGAAGTATCTTCCTTTTTATGTATAAAGTACCTCTAAATATTTTTTCAAAATCTTTAGGTGAAAAAATTTGAACTTGCAAGAAGTACCAGAATATTCTGCTGGTGTGGACATTCATTTAATTCAATTAAAATTCATAGCTCTTAAAATGCAGTGGGATTGTTTTTATCCTTTGGAATATCATAAGAATGTCCAAGATGAGTAAGGATCACAAAAACTGTTTCTCAAACAATGACTATCTTTTAATCATTGCAATAACTTTATTTCATTTGTTAAATTATTACATCTTTTGGAAGCTTTTTCTCACTAAAGTGTTTTTTATTATATTCTTTGCTTTTAGTTTCTAGCTCTAATCTTTATCCTTGAAGTTTTTGCATTGAAGTAACATCTGCCACTGTTTGCCTTAATTTTTTCGATTGAAGTAGTTCCAAACTTTGAAGATATCTTAATTCTCCTGCTTCCTGCACTGGAATAGATCCTTTTAAATGCATCAGTACAATGGCTATTAATTGATTTTGCCCTGAAACTAACTACAGATGTATTGCTTTTTAAATGCTTCACTCTTTTCATAGTTTGTCATCCAGATTTCAACAGATAAATACATAAACAAATTAAGAAAAACACATGAAATTTTTGTTTTGCTAGAGCGATTCTTTTTTAAATATATTAAATCTGTTAGGATCTGGATCTTTTCAAAAGTATTCAAATACTTTCATAAATTTAGTGAAGTCCATATGAAAGGGAATTCAGTTTTTTCTGATAATGCTAGACCAGATCTAGGGCATAATATGAGTTTTCTTCATTACTTAAGGTTATAAATATTATGAGCATGAACTAGAAAACAACAGTTTTATTTCAAATTAGAAGTATTTTTCCTCTTGGTTGAAATTGGTAAAGCATGTAAACTTGATATCAGGATTAAATCCCAAATTTTCTGTCTGCCATTACTCTCCTAAACTTCTATGTTTAAAATTTTAAGTTCAGTATCTAAAAATATCTCTATAATTAGCATCAACTTTTCAATATCCAATTTTTAGAATAACTTTGACTTTATATAAAAACTGATAGTGAGTCTATTAAGTTGATTGATTCATGTCCTACAAAATAAGATGACTAGAATCTCAAATATAGTAATATTTGTATATTTGTTTGCCTATTAAGATTGAATTTGATGAATTTTATTCTTTGAATACCAAATTCTAAGTATTAACAAATCAAAATCAGAAGAGAATCAATTCCAGCTACTGTATTTTTTTCATGATATAAATATTTATTCAGGCTTTGAACTTCTTTTTATTCCTCTCACATTAAACTCATAGCATTGGTGTAATTTGTCTTATTTTAGTATTTTACATATCAAGACTTTACTCTGCCTTTTATAGTTTTTATTTTCAGCCTTCCATAAAAAGGAAGTGCTTCTATTTACAGAAAAATAAAGAAATAAACTAATAGTTTAAATGTAATGATTGAAAAAAAAAAGAAAAAACAAAAAACCTTACCTGATGTGTGTGTGTATATATATATATATATATATATATATATATATATATATATATATAATGGTAAATATTGAATAGTTTCAGTTCCTGTAGAAAAACAGTAAAAACTGCCATATTTTGTACAGTCAAACTTATATTATGAGCTACTTTTTGGTTGTAGCTAATTCAGAAATGTGCCTTACGAGAGTAGATAAATTGCTATTTTGGTAATGTTATTTATATTATTTAAAGGTCTGAAAACCTAACTTTATCAGTAGTGCTATTATTTGAAAAAAAAAAGATCAAAACTCAGTAATGATTAAGGATCATTTCTTGGTAAATTTAATCCTGAATATATTTTCTCTTTTTTACCTGACCACCAGATACAGTATTCGCTTTTATTTCAGGTATAGGATTTGGTGGACTGTGGAGGTTTGCTGGTGGCTTTTCCAAGGTAAGCTCTGAGGAATGGATACTACCCTTGAGCACTGCTATTGTCATTGTTCAGTATGTGTCACTTCCAGCCTTGATCCCAGCATCCTGTGGGCACAGAAATGTCACCTGATAGGAGACACATCATCTGCCTCACAAATTTGTCATATATTACTTGTTAGCAGTTAGTTTCAAAATCATGAAACAGGCCCCACTTTTTAAACTTTTATTTTTATTTAAATCAATATTTGATAGCCTTTTCTTTCAGACTTGTATAGAACATTGAGTCTCCATATTTTATTGAAAATAATTTTATAAGTTTGGAATTGGATTATGTTAAAAATAGTGGATTTAAAAAAAAATTATTTTATTTTATATTGTTGGCTGAATGTATTAGTGATATCAAATTATTTGAAGTTGAAAGTCATTAGCAATTGTTAAAAATTGAAGTGAGATGAAGCAGGAATGAATCAAGCAGTATTTGTTTTTTGTTCACTGATGTGTGAAATATTGGACTGGACAGAGGCAAGAAGCAGTTGAGATAATTTATTTGGAAACTACTAAGTATGTGTGAGTGAATATGTGTCTTATGCTTTTGTGGTTTAATATTTTTCTCCTATCTTGACTGAGATTGAAAGCTCATTAAACTCCTTTAACATAAAGATGCATGATTTTTGAAAAAGTAATTTTGTTTGCCATATCACTTGAAATTCATCTTATTTTTCTTTGCAGATAGTCCTTTCTATACAATCTAAAAACCCATGAATATTGTGCAGACTGAAAAGTATTATTTCAATTAGCTTTCTTAAATTAGATTTAAATCCTGAAAATCTAATTATATTATAATGTAAATACATAGTGATAATCTTAAAATGCAGGGGATCAAGGAAGAATTTTGTGGATGTTCATTACTCCTATAAAGCTTTCTCCTTACGTATTGTCAATCTGTGTTAAGCTTTCTTTTTAGAATTCCCTATCTTCCCCATTTTTTAAACTTTGTTTTCAGACTTCTTTCTATATCTATTTTTAAGATATTGAAAATTTATGCCTCTTAAAGGTACTGGTATTAATGTATTTTTTATGTTTCAATTTTGTTATTCTTTTTATAAAAATTTTTATAAAAATTTTTGTTATCCTTTTTATAAAAATGCAAATTTTTATAAAAAATTTTATCCTTTTTATAAAAATTTTTGTTATCTTTTTTATAAAATTTTTTGTTATCCTTTTTATGAAAATGCAAATTTTTATAAAAATTTTTGTTATCCTTTTTATAAAAATGCATATGTGTTACTTCTATTCTGATGTTTTAAATACATAATGACTGAAATATCTACAAACTTCACTCCTTTTGATTGTTAATTCAACATATCAACACATACTTTTTATTCAGTTTATCTTTATAAATTAATTTCCATTAGAAAATATTGAGTGAAAAATGTTTATTTTATGATAGAAATTATGAGATAATTTGCAAAAGTATTTCAATAAATAAAGTAAATCTATCAATTAATTTGGTACATGCACACACAAAAAGCTGTTTTTCTGAGACAATTCAAAACCATAAATTGTCACATGGAAAATTGAAATTTAGTGTATATATTTCTGTTTATGTATTCTGCTTGTTGTTTTATATATACATATATGTGAGAGAGAGGTAAGTTGGTGACCGTAGTCAAGGGTGATCCGAAGGCTCCTTTTCCAATAGCTACTACACCAAGGTGTAGGGGAGGGCGCTACTCCATTCCCTGGATTGCTCCACTTTACCCTTGATCTGTACCTTATAGTGCTGTGTGCTAAGCAAGGTGGCATCAAGTACCATTTTTTGAGTTTTTGGTACGACTCGACCTGGGATTCAACTCCAGTCTCCTGGACCATTGGCGAACACTACTCATTAGGCTGCCTGAAAACATTCTGAGCACATTAATTCACATTTTGATAAATAATACAGATAAATTACTTGAATGATGTTTTTTGGCTCGAGGTAAAAGCAGTTTTTAAAATCTGTATTTCTGAAAAAAATTGTTTAATCAATCACTGGTTTTTTTAAAAGAATATGTATAGCAAGGACTATCTGGGATTTTATCTTCTCAATTTTTTTAATTGTTTGTCTGAAGTAACATGCTTTGTATTCAGCTGCATTTATCATCAACTTCTAGCTTGTAAATTAGAATTTCTTTAAAAGAAAAATGATAGAACAGCTTTTAATTTTGCATACCATATGTATGCTTTTCTTTTCTTTTTTTTTCAAACTGACACAACTGTAAATAGTCCATTTTATTTGCACAAATTAGTAAAATGACCATGCATATTGGCATACATATACACTCTCACATTCTTTTCTCTTTTTTTTTTGTTAAATTAAATGCTCTATTTTCTTTGTCTTTTTGCTGCATTTTTATGTTTATCTCTTTTGATGGAGAAGTTTCTCCTTCAATCAACTATAGTCCTTATTAATATGAATATTATAGAATCCAGATTTACTTTATATCAGTTCAGATTCTTTCACTTGAGATTGTAAGCATAAATTTTTTTAGTATCTATTTAGAAATTTGTTTTCAACTAGCTAAACTTGAATTTTGAGAAAGCTGATATTTTTTGCTATAAAATCTATTGATATGAAACAAATTTTAAGAAAATTATGTTCTCATACTGAGTATATTTGCTTTTGTATAAGAGTAATTATGTCCATGAATATTGTTAGGCTAAATATTCTTAATATTGATTTTATTTTAAGAATATTTTTGGTTGAGCATTTAATACATCTCCATATACTGGAAATATATACTGAAAGCTAGTAGATATATTAATTTTTTTGTCATCTCATAAATGCTCCTGGTATCAAATGAATTGAGAAATTGGGTTCTACTTGAATTTAAAAAAAAGAAAAGATGATTTTTTTTCTATGATATAATAGAACTCAAAGATTCCAGTTTAAGTTTGTTTACTTTTGGAATATTTGAATAATAGAAAAACTTAGAATTAAAATGTCTGCAAATTTTGTAAATAATTTTTCTTTCAATTTCTAAAACAATATTTAAAGTTATTAATCATAAAATGGTATTTACTATATGTAATTATTGGCATTTCCTTTTTTATAATAAAAAACATCAAAAATGAAATCGAACTTTTAAAATATATGCTTCAAATATAAAATTAGGTTACTTAATTGCAACTTTGATTTATCTGTATCTACATTTACACCTGGTTGATTGGATGTCATTAAGGAAAAGTGAAGAGTCCCTGTGGTATAATGGCTAAAGTGCTGAACTTCAACCTTAAAGTAAGCCAGTTGAACTCCAGTCATGCTATTATATTCACTTTTGGATTTATACTTCTGGGAAAGGTATGAGCCTCCTTATCCTCCCAGCTATAGATCAAATAGTATCACTGCTGTTCTTATGCAATGATGGCTTTGGTATTAAATAATCCACAAAGGTTGATATGCCAAAGAAACTGTTCATGGTTTTAGAAGTCTAGTCGAAGTGGAATCAACCTATTGGGGGGGGGGTAGTCAAATTATTTAACACGCAAAATAAACTGATGGATGTTCACCAATCAGACATAAGCAAAATACTGCTCTGCTATTTCCACCTCAAACTTAGTTTCTTATATGCCCATTAAATCTCGCCATTTCACGTGGGCTTATCACATTCTCCTCCATAAAATAAGTCACACCTCTTGCGTCCTTTTCTTCTCCTGGTTTCCGCGTGCCAATAGCAGAGAGAGCACACCTTCTGTTTCTTTGAGGTATGATTGTTCGTAGCATTACTACTACACTCCCCCCAGATCCTATGATCACACATGAAACATTCAGGAGGTGGTGTTTTGTGCCATGTGCTTCTTCGTGGTAGTATAATCACTTGGTCTACATTAGAAGTGTTATTGGAAGAGGCATCACCTGCATTTGTGCTGGGTGCCTGTTCACACAGTCTCTCTCTAATGGTTACAAATCTTTCGCTTGCATCCTCTGAAACCGTGTCAGAACAGACCGTCGGCTGGCCTGGTCCCATATTGGTCACAGATCTTTCACATGGCGTGGCATTCTGTTGACCATTATGTTCTGTACACTGGTAATTCCGGTCACACGTCCCACTTTATATTTTGTGGTACATCGTCCATGTGGAGTCTTTACCCACACTCGGTCACCCAGTTTGAAAACGGCCTGCTGTTGATTATGTGTCGGCGCTGATTTCTTTCGGCCGTATGCGGTACCAATAGACCATATTGGCTGGTGCTGTAGCAGAGGATACATCATCATTTGGCATGACGTTGTACCAGTATACTGCTTCTGGTATAGTACACTGTTTTCTGGCGGCGATCCTTTTTACAGTTCTGTGACATCGCTCGATGATGCCGTTACCAGAGGGGACGTATGCACAGCGGAATCGAAGTCAGACTCTCCACTCATCTAGAAAGGTTTTAAGCAGGCTGCTCCAAAAGGCAGTGTCATTATCTGTCAGAATCTCTGTCAGCAGGTCCCGCTCATAGAAGAGTGCCTTCAGCTTGTTGATTACACTTGTCGCATCTTGTCAAGGAAGACGTCGCCAGATGGCAAACCGAGCGGGGGCACAGTCGATCACCGTAAAAAAAAATGGGACCCGTTACAATGGGTAATATCCATCGCAACCTGGTGCCATGTTTGTTTAACATTCAAAGCCCCTTTTGACCAGTGCACGGGTGCTGGATCGATCGACTGACACTCTTCACATTCTCTGACGATGGTTTTCACTGCGGCCTTAGAGACCCCAGGGGCAATCTGTTTCACAAAATAAAGTGTCCGCCGCACACCAGGATGACCGCTTTGTCAGTGAACAATCTTGATCTGGTCAAGCCCAACTGAGCTCACGGACGCTGTGCAGGCAGGTTGCATAGGCCCAGTGTTCCTTTTAATTGCATCAAGCCACCTCTGAGGCTCTCTAGTTAATCGATCTGCCTTATTTTGGCTAGATTTGACCAAGGACACATTCATCGACAGTGTGTATTCTTTCACCAGTTTTATTATGGTGTCAACCCGCTGTCGAATGAGCATCTCGCTTGCAGCTTTGGTTCGTACCCTGGCTTTGCTAGTAAGGGTGTCTGAGATCCATTTATGCACACAGGCAGAATCAGTGAACAAATGCCAGGTGGTCTCTTCCAGAGGATTGCCAAGTTTAATCCTTTAATAATGGCATCGAGTTCTGTAAGGTTGATATGTTGGGAGTCCTTTGCTGGTCGTAACCAACAAGCATCCTCTACTACAGCCCCATCATATACAAGTGACACGCTGGTAGCTAAAGAGCTTGCGTCAACCCATACGCTAAGGGCTTGGCCGTCAACGCATCATTTCCCCCGCACCAGGTCTTCCTTGCACACTCTAGTGAGAACCTCTTTAATCATGGTGTTGAGAGGGGCGTTGTCAATTTTGTCATCCCATCCAGCGGTGACGTCAGATGCTCTCTGCTTGATGAACGCCACAGCTACACGAAGCCAACCACCCACGGGAAGGAGCCCAACCAATTTGCCACATAGTGAAAATACGTTCCGTCGCGTAACTACTCGAGGCATGTCTGGGATTTTGTTCCCTCTCCTCCAATACAAAGAGTTATCCTCTCCCCAGGCCTGTAAGCACTCGCGCACCATCCTGTTGCCTCTCCGGCTCCTTGATGAGGAGGCCCAAGCTGCAGAGATGCTCCTTCACATGTGCCACAGGCACAATGCTCTCGTCCACATACACATCATCAATATAGGCAGATGTTGCCTGCTGTATGCGCTTGTCCTTTGTCAAGATAGCATCAACAATTGTCTGCATGATGGATGGTGCGACATTGAGACCAAACCCCATGCGGGTCAGGCAATACCTTCGTCCCTTAAACAGTAAAATTTGATAGGACCATAGTGATTGGTGTACGCATACTTGAAGGTATGCCTTGCGAAGGTCTAACACGGATACATTCAATCCTGCTCGCCACCATTTTCTCAACTTTTCGGTGCATATGTCTGCACGAGCCGTAAATGGATCCACGTGATCATTTAACTCCCGATAGTCGAGAACCCGCCTTACCTTTTGTTTATTCTGTTGGATGACTGCCATTAATGGGATCAGGCCCTTCGGGGGCCCCAATTTATCTTCCGAGTAAGGAACTAATCACCCATTGTCAATCCAGTTTTGTAGCTCTTTATTGTATTCTGCACAAGCTCTTGCAGGGATGGTGTACTCCGGTACTCTTTTGTATAACTTTTCTGGTGGCTGATCATCGGACCACTTCTATGATACTGTCCAGGATTTGGTGCGTTGGTCGAACTCTGCGCAAAAGTCAGGCTGTTCTAGCTCTATTGTCGCACCCAAAGTGTGAGCCACCTCAGCAAAATGTGCCTTGTGTCCTTCATCGATGTGCACGCCACCCAATTTCTTGATGACATCCATTCCCAGAAGGAGGTCGAATCCCAATGACTTGCTGTTTACCACTAACACATTCGTCTTTAAGGGATTTCTGTTGGTCACTGTTAAAGTTAACTTTCACCTTCATTACCGGAAGAACTTCTTCTAGTGGGGACAGAGTGCCGGCCTCTCGCCCCTTGCCTAGTTTTCCTGGGCACCTCGATGCGACATGTCCTTGTTGTTGGCACTGATAACAGCGTATCTCCGGGAGTGCTCTTCGTGATTTGCCCCTGGGCTGCTGACAGTCTCTGGCAAAGTGATTTGGACCTCCATACTTGTAGCACTGCTCTGCAACTGCATTCAGCTTGTCGGGGATTGAAGGTGGGACCACAGGCACACAAGGAAGAACTCGGCGTCACCCAGCTGCTGCAGCAACAGGCTCATCAACCTCTGCCTCTTCCGTCATAAGAGCTTGAGCTCTAGCAAGAATCTGTTCTAGGGTCATGTGTTCCATCCTTGAGGACCCATGCAAATGTCGTCTAACTGGACCTGGGAGTCCTGACACGAAAGCGCAACTGAGCCATCGGTCAGAGGTGTTTTCTTCGATCAGATGCGCTAGGTCCTGTAGGTCACCCAAATATTCGTCCACAGTTTCCCCGGGGCCCAAACGACACAAGGCAAATGTGTCAAATGCAACAAAAGGGTTCGGCGCAAAAGCCACGAGGAGGGCTTGTTTTACCTGCTGTAAATCCTCCCTTTGGTCATGGGTTAACCGTCGGTTTACTGACAGAGCCCCACCTTTCAGCCTGAGTGGTAGAACACGTTCAACATTGTCAACACCACATATTTTGCACACCAGCTCCACCTGTTCCAACCATTCTGACACCTTGTGGTCGGATGAGACGCCATGAAATTCGAAAATCAGCTGAATGTCAAATGCTATGCCTGCCATTTGCGTCTGGTTACATGTAGGCCGAAATAGCTTGTTGGTGGTTTTAGAAGTCAAGTGGAATCAACCTATTGGCGGGGTAGTCAAATTATTTATAACGCAAAATAAACTGATGGATGTTCACCAATCAGATATAAGCAAAATACTGCTCTGCTTTTTCCACCTCAAACTTAGTTTCTTATATGCTCATTAAATCTCGCCACTTCACGTGAGCTTATCACATTCTCCTCCATAAAATAAGTCACACCACTTGCATCCCTTTCTTCTTCTGGTTTCTGTGTGCCAGTAGCAGAGAGAGCACACCTTCTGTTTCTTTGAGGTAAGATTGTTCGTGGCATTACAACTACAGAAACCAAACAATTCAATTAAGAAAAATGTTGACATGCAGGACCCAAAAAAGTGTTTAGTATCAATAGACACCAAGTAATCTCTATTTTTAAAATGCAAATTGTTACACACACATACACACATTAAGGTTTGATAGAATAACCTATCAGTAATTTTTTTTAACATTTGATATTTGTATTTTTATATTTTCTTTTTATTTAAATCAAAGATAGACAAAAGTCTAAATATCTTCACATTGGGTGAGAAAGATTTATAATTTACTTAAGAAATAAATGCAAAAATCAAATGTTTTCTGCATTATAAGTAGGTATATCATTTTTAAACTAAATTTACTTTAGAATTTCAATTAGAAGATTATCTTTCAAAATAATGAGAAAAAATCTTTTTCTTTATATAATACCACCACTAGACATGAGGTTGCTGAAAGGTTCTCAGCTTAACCATGATGTGAATAACCTCTTGATTTTTATTGTTTTTGAAAGAGTTAAAGAAACTTGAATATAAATGTGTCAAGTGTGATTATGTAGAAGAGCATTTACATTTTGTGGGTATAGGTCATTCTTTTCTTAGTCATGCTAAGAACTTTTCAGCACCACCTTTTGGGTGAGATATATTCATTAAAGATGCATCTGCATGTGATGATGAATTAAAAAGTTGCAGATTGTGCAGAAGCTTTATATAAGTTTTGTAGATCAAAATTATTTATTAAACAAAAGAATTTATTTCAGTGTAGATACATGAATAAGTATTTATTGTATTATGCTTCATGTTGACTAACTGAAAGAATAAAGAGAAAGGAAGGTAGGATGTAAGGGACTTCAGGTTCATGAAGAAGGGGAAAGAGGGCACTATTTATCGTACGTGTATAAATATAAATGAATTTGCAAGTGAAAACCTTTCCTTATCATCTGATGATCATGAAACTGCTAATTGCAATTAATGTTTTTAATTTATAATCTATTTTGAAGTCATTTTATTATATATGTGTATATATATATTTTTTTTTGATCCTTCATACACCATCATCAGGGATTATTTGTAAGTGTAAAGATTTTTTTAAAAATTTTGGTTAGTTTTTTTAACATTGCCAGATTACGTAAACATATAGTTAGATTAAACAAGATGCTAGTGACATGCGTCCTGAGTTGCAGGATCTTGTATTTTAAAATATGTGTAGTTGGGAAGCAGTGCTTCATTTAAGCATGTTTTTTAAGACCCTTTATAGGCCACCATCAGTGTGTGTGTATGTATATATATTTATATCTAAAGTTCTTCCTTGAAAAGAGAATAAAATATTACTAGAAGGCAACACTCTACAAAACAGCAGCTGTACAGCCATCTATACCCATCACAAAAAGTATCCACATTAGATGAACCAGACATGCGGGACATTACTGGAGAAGTAAGGATGAACTCATAAGCAATGCGCTTCTGTGGACCCCTTCACATGGGTGAGAAAAGGTTGGACGACCAGCTAGAACCTATATACAACAGCTCTCTGCTGATAAAGGATGTAGCCTGGAAGACCTCCCAGGAGTGATGGACGATAGAGATGGGTGGCAGAGAGGGTCAGGGAAATCCATTCTAGCAGCACAACATGATGATGATGATGAAACCTGTCATAAGTGTTTGATTTATCCACTTCTCCACTTACATTTATCATCTTGTCAGATTCACCAAATCTACCATTTTTTCCATATATGTACGTACAAGGATCATGAAATATGTTTCCAGACTTTTTTCGTATGGGCACTTTTATTGATAGTACACACATGAAACTCTAGCCCCCTTTGAAGTAATCTCCTCTGGCTGCAATGCACTTGTTGTACCAATCCAACAACTTCTGGAAGGCCCCATTGAAGTCCTCTTGTGTGAGCGTGTCAATGACCTTTATCACAGTCTCTTTCGTCTCCTCAATTGTCTCATAACAACAGCCTCTAAGGTTTTCCTTGAGCTTAGGGAATAAGCAAAAGTTGTAGGGAGCAAGGTCTGGACTATAGGGAGGCTGAGGAACTGTCTTGATGCCCATCTTGGTCAAATAGTCTGTGACAAGGATTGAGTTGTGGACTGGTGCATTGTCCTGGTGGAAATGCCACTGACCCGATTTGAAGAGTGCTGGCCTCTTCCGATGGAATCCCTTCCCGAACTCCCTTAAAACCTCAATATAGTATTCCTTGTTGACTGTCTGTCCAGTGGGAACCCAGTGCATGTAGATCATGCCAGTGCTGTCAAAAAAAGGGATCATCAAAAGTTTGTGCGTGGATTTGCTCTTTCTGGCCTTCTTGGGTCTGGGAGAGCCAGCATGCTTCCACTGGGAACTCTGTCTCTTGATCTCAGGGTCATAGCAGTAGATCCAGCTTTCATCGCAGGTCACCAGAGCATCAAGAACTGCGGGATCTGAATTGATCAGCTTGACCATCTCCCTGCTGTCATGACAACGTCTTTCTTTCTGATCTTCTCTGAGCACCCTTGAGACAAACTTGACGCAAATCTTCCACATCTTCTCTTCCTTGCAAATAATTGTGTATACAGTTCCCACACTGACATCAAACTGTGCACTTATAGTCTCTATAGACACACGACAGTCCTTATCCATGAAATTCTTTATTTGGCCAATCAACTCTGGTGATCTGACTTCCTTACTCCTCCCACACCTCTCATCATCCCTCACAGACTCCGTGCCTTCCTTGAATCTCTTATACCACTTAAAAACTGATGCTTGATTTATGCAAGATGGTCGAAAAGCAGTCTGAAGCATTCCATACATTTCTGTGGCATTTTTTCCAAGTTTAAAACAGAATTTTATTGCATATCGTTCTTCTGAAGTGTCCTCACGTCCAGATTGCATTTTTGAAATTCACCAGCTGTGACAATCAGGCTTTAGTAGGGTGTATTCCATTTCCTGCTGTAGCTGTTCATTTGAACCTGAAATCATAAAAATTGGTCAGTCATCTCATAAGATGTATAGCAATAATATACTGAATTTTCAAAAGTCAACGACAATTTTAAATGCCTTTACAAAAAAAGCCTGGAAAGTTATTGAAAGCACTTCATATATATGTATGTGTGTATATATATATATATATATATAATTGTGTGTGTGTGTATATATATATATATATATATATATATATCTAACCCAAGGAGGAAATCCAAATGGTAGGAGTATCCAATATGAGTAATCAACACTCAACATGTAGAGCTAGAAAATCTTTTATATAAAAACAAAAACAAAATTCTCTTTGTTGGCATCATTATAAATTTATTTTAGGCTCCTACAAATAATAAATTTAATTTATAAGTTTTATAAACACAATCTTCAAATGAGATATACAAAATTATAATTAGATGTTATCATATTACTTCTTGCAAGTATGGAATTTGAAAAAATTCTTTATTTTTATTTTTTAATTTTTCAAATTAAAAGGATTTATTTTATCTATTTATTAAACAAGAAAAAGATAACAGAAGTTATGCAGGGCACTGCTGGAGAAGCAAGGACGAGCTCATAAGTGATGTACTCCTATGGATCCCCTCATATGGCTGAGCAAAAGCAGGACAACCAGCTTGAACCTACATACTGCAGCGCTGGAGCTTTGGGGAATGTAGAGTACCCCTTCATTGCCATCGCTCCCAGGTTCACTCTGGCCTGGAGTGGTAGCATCAGATAGGGTCCTATCTATGGGTCAAATTGAACTTAACTGCGTACTCATCCTAAACTGAATTGTTTGAAATCGAACTGTTTTGACATTTAAGTGTGTGTAAACAAAAACTCTACTTTTACTAAACTAAATTGTTTGAATTAGAAATGTTTTTAAACTATGTATTTGTGTTGAACAGAATTGTTTGAAATGGAATTATTTTTGTATGCAAACTGAAATGTTTGAAAGAGAATTGTTTTGACACATAACTCTGTGTAAACAAAAACTATACTTACACTAAACTGAATTATTTTAATAAGAACTCTTTGACTAAACTCAATAGCTTGAAATAAGAATGTTTTTGACAATTGAACTGTGTACTTATGCTTAACTGAAATGTTTGAAATAGGACTGTTTATTTGTATAAAAATGGATTTGGCCTTAAATTACCTACAAAGGTTGATATGCCATAAACCCCAACCAACCAAACTTTCATTGATACATATTTAATTGAACATTATTGACATTTTTTGTCTACATATTTTTTTGTTAATCCTTTTGAGTTGCAGTATCGATCTTAGGATATCCAGTGGGAATTGGTTGATAAACCTTCCATAATTAGTTATTTTGCAAGTACTTTTTGCTCAACCTTAGGCCGTCATCAGGGGAGGATGTATTACAAAAGGGATGTAACTTTTGTATATAAATTACTACTTTGTAAGAATGAGCATTTATACTGGTGCATTGTGTAGTATTTACTTTTTAAAATTTGTTTCTATCGATAGAGTCAGTTGCTCAAGACATTTAAGTACATTAGCACTGGATTCGAAATTAATTCTTTTAAGTTTGGGTTGTATATTTCTAATATGTAGCACCTTGAGAATTTTGTTGTTCACAACAATATTAGATTGCCCAGTCAGCTGGGGCTGTAGAATACACTGACTGCTTCTCTGCAGGATTAACAAAAAATATGTAGACAAAAAATGTCTATAATATTCAATCATATATATATATATATATATATATGTGTGTGTGTGTGTGTATATAGTAGTGAGCATAAAAATTGATACAATATTAAGAAAATGTCTAAATGTGAAATAACTTTTTATTTTAAAGCTTCATAGAACATTTTATCAAGGAAAAATAAGGATATAAAGGTGAATTATATAATTCCAAAATATAAAGCTCAATGAACTTATTTTGATAAAATTATAAGATTTATTTCATTAAGTCTTCAGGAAATAGTGCGCCTTGATATTTTAATGCAAAGGTTAGCATTAGCTCTTTTAGAGATAGCGGTTGCTGTTGCAAATTGATTCATTACCAATCCATCTGTCTTCCCTTGCAGTAGTTTTCCTCGGCCTGCCAGGTGGTTTCTTAGCTTCACATGACCCAGTTTCCTCAAGTTTACTTAAAATACTATGAATAACACTTTTGATTTCCCCACAGTCTTTGAAATATCCCCAGTTGAGAATTTATCTTCGTTATGTAACTTGACTATCAGTTTTCTAAGTTCCAATGATGTCACAGATTTTTTCGCCATGTTTACAATGCAAGAGCTGGTAAAGAACCAGTGTAATTTAGTGAAATACCCTATTTTATATTCTTACCCTAAAAAAAATTTTAATAATACAAAATAATTATTAAATTTTACAGATTTATTTAATTGTTCTGATGTTTTTGATCATCTATTTTTTTTCAAATGTTATATAATTATTCTTATAACTCTATCAAGATAAGTTTATTGAGCTTTATATTTCGGAATTATATAATTTACCTTTATATCCTTTTTTTCTGGGTAAAATGTTCTATGAAGCTTTAAAATAAAAAGTTAGACATTTTCTTAACATCGTTCTGGTCTTTATGCTCACTTTTGTATATGTATACTTATATGTGTGTGTATATATATATATATATATATATATATATACATGTTTGATTAAATAATAAAGAAACATTTTGTCTATAATTTAGTCAAGATCCTTTCAAGTTTCCTGATAAATGTCTTGGTTTCAGGTTTGAATTGGTCGATGAATTTATCAAAATTGTCCCGAGCACTTTTGGACCTTTCATAGGCCATCATCAGGGGTTGCTTGCATGTGTAAAGAGAGTTTTTTTGAAGAGTATGGTCTTACCATTACAACTGTTGGTCTTACCACTACAACTCTTTCTAGACAACTTACTATGCACCTTAATGTTTCTAGCTCCATAGCCTTACATTTTAAAACCTATTCTATTCCCAAATCCAAGTTTAGAAAAATTCTAGTTGAAAACACCATTATAATTGCACATGAAATTGATAAGCTACAACTACAAATCCTAGAAGCCCAACATATAAAAACAAAAAACCTAAAATCAGTAGAATTAATTTTGAAAATAGCAACAATGTTTTGAAATGCTTTTAGATTTTTTTTTTAATATTCTGTATTTCTTGATAATATTCTATTTCCATTGATAGTATTCTGTTTTTTTAAATTCGTCAGTAACTCAGTTTTATCCAACTCTGCATTTGCATAGTTTTGTTACGCTATAGAAACCAAAAAACTTTCTAACTCATTAAAAAAACACTCTTTACATATGCAAGCTTTTGTCAGAGAACATATGTGGCATAAGGCCATGTGAATAGGGTACCCAATCACTTGTGTTAGTATGGTTTAATATAGAGGTCACTCCTCCCTTCCTCTGAGTGTGTCTATTTTACTCTGTTTTACCCCTAATTGGTCTTTGATATTTGATATGTTTTAGAGTTTTTGGTGTTTTACCCTGGGTAATTGTGTGTTTTAAAGTGTTTTTGGATTGCACTTGGTTATTTTTTCTTCTCTGTGTAAGTGTATGTATGTGTGTGTACGATATGGGCTTTTTTTGTGATAGTGTTGTTTGAAATCTACTGGTAATTACTTTTTACTAATAATTTGTGTGTGTGTGTATGTATATATATATATATATATATATATATTTGTTTGTTTCCATTCATATGTATTTATAATTCATGTTTTATTCAACGTGAGCTTAAATTTATCTATGAAGTTTTTCCTTTTATTTGAAGTAATGTGAAATCATTAGTTTGATATATGTATATGACCTTAAAATTACCTTGACTACATTTATATAGGTGTTTTGGTACTTTAATTTTCTATTTTTTGTTATTTTAATATTGCTCTTGTGAAGTGATATCCTGGTATTGAGGAACTGTGTTGATCTTATGTATATTTCTTTACATTTGTTACATTCAATTATGAAAACTACGTTGTTTGAGTTGCAGCTTAAGTCTTTATTTATTCTGAATTTTGTTTACAGGTTTTTAAAGGTATAGGATTTTCTTTCTATAATAATGTCACATACTCCTCATCTTTTCCTTTCATCTGGTAACTCCTTGTATTGTGTTTTCCCTGTATGTTGAAGTGGTGAGTATCCTTTCAAGATTTTTGGGTTGTCTCTGTCCTTTAATAACTTTTGTTATGTCTAGGTATTTCTTTGATTTTGTCATTTTTTTAAGTTCTTCTAGATTTTTTATTATTTCTGTGAATAGTTCTGGGTTGTTTTTGTTATAGCTTGCTCCATATGCTATGGGTTTTTTGTTGTTCTGCTTTTTCAGGTTCCGTATTCCTTTTAGTGGTACTTTTTCTGCTAATTCAAATCCCTTATTTATTAGTGTTTTTGGATATCCTCACAGGTGTACGGTTGTGTGTAGTTCTTTAAGGTGAGTTTTTCTGAGGTTTTTATCTATGATTATGGTTTTGTTGAAATTATTGTGTATTATAAAGATTAAATATCATAATCCATGTAATCTAAAAAATGATAAATTTATGCTAATATCAATTTACTAAATTTCTATTTCTAATTAAGAAACCACTGTAAGAAAATTCCTTGTTATATTAGGAAGAATTAGCATACCAATTGTTAAGTTGCCTGTAACAAGTAAACAATTGATATTCTAACAGATACTGGATTAATGTACATAATAATTCCTAATATTTAATATAATTATTAAATTAAATAGCAGTTTCAAATATAAATTTATTTAATCAAGTTGTTAAATATTTGTTTACATATAATAAAACTGTATAGTACATAAAATTGTCCCTTCTTATATACTTACGATTATAGTATTAAGTTTATATTTTTCATCAAATATATATTATATTGAAATATCATCTTTTTTAAAAAGGAAGTAAATTTATTCTCTATCATTTTTTTTTTTAATTATTTTTTGGAGAAAATACATATTTAAATTATTTTATTATTTAATCAATTTTTTGATTATACATCAATATTTTAAATTGAATTGTAAATCACCTAATTAATGGTAAAGTTAAATATATTTAATATAATTAAGATATAGAGTTAAATTATACTAAGAATTTATTTCTATGCCTACATTTAATTATCAACTCATTCCTAGTATTTAGTAAGTTCCTATCTTTATATTTCAATATACATATTTTCTCTTCTAAGTATGAATTACGCCTATCATGTTTGTTGAGGAAGATCTTTTAATTATTTTCCATTTTATGATAGGTGTTAGTCCTAGTTCTTTCAAATACCAGTAATATTTAGATATGACAGTTTGATTTTTTAATGTTGGAGGTGGTTGTGATATCTAAATTTCCACTTTAAACTTGTAATAACCATGTATGCTTTTTCATTAGTATCCATTTCTTTATTTGAAATATTAGCTTGATATATAATATTATTAAAGTTACATTTATTCCCTAGGCGGCATTCATTTTTTACTTTACAATTACAAGATTGTTTTGAGTAGTCATTATTATTCCAGTATAGATTGTCTATTCATTTTTTGTTGTGGTTGTAAATTATTTTAAAGATATTATTAGTACAAGAATAACTAATTTTTACATTATTCTTATTAATCATTTTGCTAAGGGGGTTATCATTGTTAGAATCTTATAATCTTTATAAAACCTAAAAATATTTCCCTATTAGAGTTTGCAAAAAGAAGGGTTAAACCAGATAATATTTTGACGCCAATTTTTATTGATATTTTTGTTTATTATATGATTCATATTTATATTATTATTAGTTCTGATTTCCTAAACTATTATCCCTATCATTGTGATGCCGTTTGGTTTCTAAGGACTTAAAATCATTTTTATAATCACTGTTATTTATAAAATGTTTTTTATAAAATTCTGTTATCGATGTTTTTTATAAAATTCTTTGTGATTATGGAATATATTTTTTGAAGATGATACACTATTTATTCTAATCATAATCATATCAGGAATTTGTTTAATTATGGATGTAGAGTGGTTAGAATTAACATTAATGTATGATGGTACGGTATTAGTCTTATTAAATGGTTTATAGGGGTTGTCATTCCAATTGAGAGTTACATCTAAAAAAATTGCCTATTTTTAAGTTTGAACTAATTTCTATTTTTAACCCCATATATTCGAAAGCTCTAACTTTCTTTTGTATTTTAGATGTTAGGGGTCTGTTACTATTAGGGATGGATATTAAACAATCTTCTCTATATATGCTGCTGATATTTAAATTTATGATTCTACCTAATGTATCTAAAATGTTTATACTAAGTCAGCAATTTGGGCAGAGTCTAATGATCCCTGAAAGAAGAGGGAGGTGGATAGTATGCCTCATCAGTAACAGAAAGAAAAGAGTCTCTTGTAACTGGACATGTGGAATCAATTTCAAATGCTGTTGCTGTGTTGTCTTCTTCTTACTAAAAAGTAGACAGCTGAATTTCTACGCTGAAAATAACAGTTCTTTTAGCTTCTTCCTATGAATTCCTTTTTGCCTGCAACAATCTTCTTTAGCAGTCCTGTCAAAACACCTGCTTCCCGTTGCATTCAGGCAGAACTTAAATAATGATACCAAAATGCCACATCCAGGTCAATTGCACCATGTGGTAATTTATATGCATGCCAGCGCTTAGGTAGTCCTGACATCAAACACGATTCCTGATTGGGAGGATGTAAGTTTGATCTCCCCAACCACCCGTTTCTCTCCCCCGATCTCACTTTACACACCAGACATATTCGTGCACGCTTTGAGCTACCATGTGTGTGATTTCTCTTGCTACAATCCCAAAGTGACATCAACCTCAGTCGCTGTTTTTGCCCAAGTAGTGTCATTATTAATCAGCACATGCTAATATAATGTCTAATTCTTCCTGAGTTATATCAGTAAAAATCTTAGCTAAATTAATACTTTTTAATAACAATTCCTTAGTTATTGATAGGTAAAAATCTATCATATCTAATAGTGTAAAAGTAGTATTTTTCTTGTGTTTTATATATTAAAACTATTTTATAGTGTCTAATGAGTTTTTCCACAGAATATATCTTGAATTATCTAAGATTTTTGTGACAATATCTTGCATTACATTTTTTTTATATTACTCCCTGGTCAGTTTTTGTTGGGTTAATCAATCTGGCTTGTTTATTATTTTCAAAGTTCTGTTTATGATCCTTACAAATAATATATCTATTTTTTCTATTTAGTTAACCGGCTTTATTTTTAATATTGAGTTTATTTATGAAATAATATATATCTTAATTAATTTGATCATGAAATTCATTCTGATCTAATTTATACTTCTCTGTTATCTTATTTTGTAATGTATTCCTATATTGCGACCAATCTATCTTATATAAGTTTCTAGGTTTGTCAGCACTGATCCACATCTTTTTTAATTTGTTAATGTCAACTACAAATTTTTAAAGTGTTTTTAAAATTCAATGTTATTAATAAGTCAATAAATATTCATATAAGTATATATATATATATATATATATATATATGGTTCTCTATTTTGGGTTCTATGCAGTTGTGTAGTAGAGCCCAAAATTTAGAAGATACTTAGAAAGAACCTAAATAGCTTGCAGAGAAATCGATCCATGACATCACAAATTTTGACTATCCATTGAATTCTAGAAGGTGTACATGCAAAAAACCTTGACTTAGTGATATCATTTGTCAACTTCTCCAAGGCCTTTGACTCCATACACAGAGGGAAGATGGAGCAAATATTACTCGTGAACGGCCTACCCAAAGAAATCATCACAGTCATAATGATGCTCTATAAAAACACAAAACTAAAAGTTGGCTCCCTGGTTGGAGACACATTAGCCCCATACCTCTTTATCATCTGCCTAGACTACGTGCTTAGAACATCTATTGATATAATGAAAGATAATGGTTTCAAGCTGGCAAAGGAAAGAAGCAGAAGATACCCCACATAAACAATTACGAATGCGGACTATGCTGATGACATAGCACTTCTGGCAAATACACCTGCCCAAGCAGAAACCCTGCTACATAGCCTGGAATGAGCAGCTGCTGGCATAGGCCACCATGTCAACGCGCACAAGACAGAATACATGTGTTTTAATCAAACAGGCAACATCTCCACACTAAATAGTAGTTCTCTGAAACTAGTGGTCAAGTCCACCTACCTCAGAAGCAGTGTCTGATCTACCGAGACAGACCAACATACAACTATCAAAGGCATGGACAGCTATCGATAGGCTATCGGTCTTAAAGAAGTCAAACCTGACTGATAAAATAAAACGCAGTTTTTTCTAAGCAGCAATAGTGTTGATACTGCTATATGGTTGCACTACATGGACACTAACTAAACATATGGAGAAAAAGCTTGACGGCAATTACACGAGAATGCTCCAAGCAATATTGAACAAGTCCTGGAGGCAACACCCCACAAAACAGCAGTTATACGGCCACCTACCGCCCATCACAAAAACTATCTAAGTTAGACAAATCATACAGGCAGGACACCCCTGGAGAAGTAAAGATGAACTCCTAAGCGACAAACTCCTGTGGGTCCCTTCACATGGAGGAGCAAAGACAGGACAACCAGCTAGAACCTATATACGAAAGCTCTGTGCCGATACAGGATATAGCCTCGAAGACCTCCTGGGAGCAATGGATGATAGAGGCGGGTGGCGAGAGAGGGTCAGAGAGATCCATACTGGCAGTGCAACATGATGATGATGATATATATATGTATGTGTATATATACATATATATACATATGTGTATGTATATAAATATATATGTATATATGTATATACATATATTTGTATTTATATATATGTGTATGTGTGTGTATATATATATTAGGCCATTGGCCTAATGAGTAGAGTGTTCGCAAATGGTCCAGGAGACCGGGTTCAATCCCAGGTCAAGTCATACCAAAGACTCAAAAAATGATACTTGATACCTCCTTGCTTAACACTCAGCATTATAAGGTAAGGATCAAGGGTAAACTGGAGTAATCCAGGGAATGGAGTAGCGCCCTCCCCTACACCTTGGTGTAGTAGCTATTGAAAAGGGAGCCTTCGAGTCACCCTCGACTAAGGTCGCCAAATTTACTTCTATATATGTATGTTGGGTGGTTGTTTGGGTTTTATTGCAACCTTTGAAGGTTATTTAATGCCAAATCCATTTTTATACAGTTAATCAATTTTATTTCAAACAATTCAGTTTAGCATAAGTACACAGTTTAATTGTCAAAAACATTTCTATTTCAAGCTATTCAGTTCAGTAAAACAGTTTTAATTGAAACAATTCAGTTTAGCATAGGTACAGTTTCAATGATGAAAACAGTTCTATTTCAAACAATACAGTTTAGATATCAAAACTGTTCCATTTTGAGCAGTTCAGTTAAGCATAAGTATGCAGTTTGAATCTCAAAACAGTTCTATTTCAAGCAATTCAGTTTAGCATAAGTACGCAGTTTAGTTCTATTTAACCCATAGATAGGACTCTATCAGGTGCTGCCACCCCGGGGCCAGAGTGAACCTGGGAGCGATGGCAATGAAGAGATGTTCTGCATTCCCCAAAGCTCCAGCGTGATCAGAACCTCACCATTGTAGAAGTCACTGCTCTAACTTACAGAATAAATAGCAATGATAACAACAATTACCGGCTCAGTGGCCCCAGCTAGTGTCCTGCTGGCAGACAAAAAATAAAACGGGCATATGCCGAACCCATAACATGACTGAAGCAAGACAGTCTATATTTACACTAATATACCCATTTACTGGGCCAGCAACCAATCACTGTCCAGAGAATGGACGTAGCCACTTTTGAATAATAATTGAATGCCCCCAATGTCCATATAATCTCACTTCAACTCGTAACTCATAACTTTTACGCGAATGAGTGCTGACTCATAGTTACCGAGCTTTACAAATGAATACCAACTTGGTGTTGTAAACAGGATACGAAACTGAAGAGTGGGAAAGCTACTTCATAAAATTGGGCATCTCTGCCAATTCAGTCAAAAGCTATGCTGCAATGTTTGCGAGGAAAAAGCTGACAAAAGAGAAGCTTCAAATGATGGATCAGGCTATGCTAAAAGAGTTGGGAATCACAGCAATGGGAGAAGCTCTGTCTGTCCTTAAACAAGCTAAGGAGCCCTCTACCCAGACTCTCTATGCTAAGGCACCATCTGTTAAGTTTCTCCAACTCCACTTTGAAATGACCCCCAACAATTCAGAAAATATCAAATCAATTGGGAAGTGTTCACCAAGATGACATGCCAGCTTTTCAAACCAGCACCTAATTATACAGTTGTGCTGGTGAATCTGTTCAAAACGCGATTATCAACACCTACCCTAAATTTGTCCCCACTTACCCAGACAGGCTGCTAGAAATGATAGAGACATTAGTCGCTCAAAAATCAAAACCCATAGTCCATCGGATCACATTCACATCAATGTCAGCATGAAGACAAACCTATTCAACAATACCTTTTCGCCTTAGGGCTACGGCCACAGATTGCAATTTCTCATGTCTCCACTGTGAGCATGATCTGTCCAATATTTACATCAATGACCAATTTATCAGAGGGAGAGCAAACGACACACTCCAGACCAATCTACTAGCAAAAGCCGGGATGCTAAAATCTCTCGACTAGAATGTCTGTCATGCTGAAGCATTTGAGTCAGCACTACAGGACCAAACTGCAATGACTAATACCTCGGATGTAGCTACAATCTGGATGTCAGATTATCACAGACAAAAACAAAACTGGACTGCACAGACCAACAGAGATAATATTGACACTAGCACCACTGCTACTCACAACAATAACATAGCTGAACAAGAACCCTGCGCTCTCAAGTCTGTATAGGTTGTGGTAATCACCAACATGGCATTCTAAGAACATGTGCCTGCCATTTAACATGTCCAGCATGGGGTCAAACATGCAACACTTGTGGGGAACTTAACCATTTTTTAACAGTGTGCCAGACGAATAAGGAACATCGTCGAGCAGTAATAAAAAGTTTCCAAGATGAAGAGGCTCCCATGAATACTCTCATTGTTCATATCATGTTTGACCAAATAAGGGGCACATTCATGTCTACAGACAGTGACCAGGTAATGGAAATAAATGCATCCGCAATCCTGTTCTCACCAAAGCTGGATTCCAGACAGGCTGTGAATATCCCTAGCAGTCGTAGTACTACACTAAAGATTTTCCTCAACAGTGGTGACACCATTTGTTTTGGGGGACCAAAACACTTACTTGATATGGATCTCACAAAGGATAACCTTGTCCCATCGAGGAAGATCATTCAGCCTGAAGGAGGTTTCATTCTCATGTGTCTGGGTTGGTTGCCTCTTGAATTTGTGGTTTGAGGAAAAACAACAAAACAAGCCCTCTACATATGCAAGGACATCCAACATTTTTATTTTAGCTGGGCAGCCTGTATGGATGTGGGAATACTGCATGATAATTTTCCAAACCCATTAGCTGACAAATATAAAAAGGTAGGCCCTAAACCTAACAAGTGTGAGGATCAATTGCTAAATCGCCCCCAAAACCTTCCTTTTCCCGCAACAGAAGAAAACTTCGGCAAACTTAAGAGCTGGCTTCTGGAAAATTTTGCCAAGATGGCATTCAATAAAGATGGGGTATTCCCAACCATGTCCGGCTCTGCTACCCATATTCATCTCAAAGAGAGGGCAGTCCCTAGGCATAAGCCAATTCCTGTGCCCTTTCACTTCAAGGAACCAGTAAGACAAGCTCTTTGGAAGGATGTAGAAAAAGGTATCATAGCTGCAGTACCCATGGGCATGCCTACCGATTGGTGCAGTACAATGGTACCACTCAATCCTCTTAGACAAGGAATCCCAACCATTGTCCACCTTCATAACCGAGTGGGAAATATTCATGTATCTTAGGATACTTCAAGTTTATCTTGCAGATATACGATGACATAATCAAAGATACCCCATGCAAGGTGAAGATTGTAGATGATGCCCTGCTATATGACTAGCAATGACAGAGCCTTTTATCATACCTTTCATTTCCTGCTCCAATGTGCGAAGAACGGAATTGTGCTTAACACAGATAAACTCCAGTTGTGTCTGGATGTGGTAGTTTGGAGGTCTCCGGATAACTTCTTCTGGAGTGACCCCTTCTGAATTCATGATACAGGTAATACTCAACTTTCCAGTCCCAAGGAGAATTACAGACACCAAAATATGGTTTGGATTCATCACATACTCATTGGGTCCAGTCAATCTGCTCTTTCGGGACCTTGTCAAACAGAACTTCAAATTTGCTTGGAACCAACATCTTGAGGATACATTTAAAGACTCCAAGCTAGTTATTATTAACCTAGTCCAGAAAAGTGTGGCAACATTTGATAAGGAATGAGTAACTTGCCTTGCTCCAGATTGGAGTAAAAATGGGATGGGCTTCCTACTTCTGCAAAAGCATTGCTAATACACTATTGAAAAAGCCCTGATCTGCTGAATAAAATCTGCTGCCAGCAATTATCAGGTCCCAAAGGTTGGCACCTGATATTTGCCGGCAGCAGATTTTGTTCAGATGCTGAGCATAGATACGCACCAATAGAAGGTGAGGCAGCAGTGATAATGTGGGCATTAGAAAAATGTCATACATTCGTCATGGGTTGCCTAAATATCACAGTGGTCAGAGACCATGAACCACTAAAGGGGTTATTTGGTGATTGAGATCTGAGCAATATCTAAAATCCCCTGCTGTTTCAACTGTAGGAAAAGACCCTGAGATATTGATTTACCATCCAGCACTGTCCCGAGAAGTGGCACAGAGGCTCTGACACAGTTTCCCACCACCCAGTGGCCATGGTGCAAACCCTCCTTGATGTGTTTCTAGCAAAGCCATCTCAGTCAGATATTCTGGAGTCTAACAATATAAGTGATATGATAGAGTCAACTGCCTTTATGGCAACATTTGCTGGCAGCAATAATATAGCCATTATATCACCAGACCTAATCTGTGCAGCAGGTTGTGGCAACCCATAATATGAAAAACTATTAAGGTTTCCCAAAGACACATAATCTTACTGCACCGGAGGTTCTTGAGTATTTGGAAGTGAGGCAACGCCTCCGCACTAACAATGGTCTGGTGTTGTTGGATTGAAGGATTGTCATCCCTAAAACTCAATAGAGAAAAGTCCTGCACTGCCTTCGTTCTACATACCATGGAATAGTCGGCATAAAAGCACATGCCAAGGAATTTGTGTACTGGCCTGGGATGGATGCTTCAGTCCACAGTATTAGGGCAAATTGCATGATATGCTCAAACATCACCCCTAGTCAACCACGGGACCCTATCATCTTGACACAGTCTCCTAATTGGCCATTCCAGCAGATTGTCACAGATCTCTTTTATGTTGGGGATCATGCATACTTTGCCTGCACAGAAAGACTAACTGGCTGGCTTATCTTGTACCACCTAGGTCAGGTCATCCAAATTGATATCCAGCTATCAACAACTGTTCCAGGAATATGGTGCCTCAAACGAACTCAATACCGGTGACAGCCCAGTTTTCATCTCCAGCATATTCCAAGAATTCTTTAGGATGTGGTGTTTTAAGCACAGACTATCCCCCATCGCATATCCCCAATCCAATGGCCAGGCAGAGCTTGAAAATTGCAAAGAGGATAGTGTATGGAAATACACGTCTCCCGTGTTCCTTGGACAATGACAATGTTGCCAGGACAGTTTTGCAGTATGGAAACACCCCAATCCAAAGTACTGACCTATTACCAGCGCAACTCCTACTCCACTGCCAACTTCATGATTCCATTCCTTCACAGCTAATCCTCTACAAGCCACACCCCAAATATGTTGTGGCAGCGCAACCCAACAAGGAAAAATAGTAGAAAGGTATAACAAATATATCCACAACGTTCCCCCATTACCAGCTGGTGACACAGTAGCTATCCAAAGCCCACTCAATCACAGATGGAACACGATGGGAAAAATCATCACAAGCGCAACACCAGGACCAATAACACCTATGAGCCATGCTCCACTCTTGCGCCCCTATCCCACAACATCTTTGGATAATGGCACATGCACAGCACTTGAGCCCCCTGCCACAAGCCACATATACATCGCACACCTTCAATCATTAAGAATTCCTCAGGTCATTACCACTTAACAGGCCAGGCCCAAAAGAAGGGTACAGCCCTCATACAATCTGGGCTACTCATGAGGAGAGGGGATGTAGAAGACAACTGCTCTAACCTGCAGAATAAACAACAATAATAACACTTACCGGCTCAGTGGCTCCAGGTGGCAGACAAAAAATAAAACAGGCGGTAACTCCATACCGAGCATATAACATGACTGAAGCAAGTCTGTATATATATATATATACTAATATACCCATTCACTAGGCCAGCAACCTATCACTGTCCAGAAAATGGACTTAGCCACCTGCGAATAATGGAATTCCTCCAATGTCCATATAATCTCACTTCAACTCATAACTCATAGTTTTTATGCAAATGAGTGCTGACTCATAGCTACCGAGCTTTATGAAAAAATACCAACAACCATCAGATTGTTTAGTGTCATATCCAGGACACTCATTGCGGGGATCTTAACCCTCTGCAAAGATGCAGTTGGTGATTCTACTGCCTCAGCTGACTTTGCAGTCAGACCAAGTAAAGGCGAAAGTGGTGTGTTGCAAGTCATTTTTGCCGTATCATTGACCGCTCAACCAACGAAATTCCATTCTAGTACCTTATGGGTCACCACCCATGGCTAACAAGTGGCCCCATTAGAGGTGGTGAGTGTTACGTGTGTAGAGGTTAATATGGAATGAAGACAACACAGAGCTAGGGAGAACAGTGACTATCTTTATTGAGTCGTCATACAGGAAGTGAGGTTTCTCGTATGAGGAGAGTTACCCAGATCAGGAGTCGTGATCTGGAAAGGGGATGGGGGTGGGTATTGTTTATACACTTAACATCTCCCTCCTTATGAGGGGAAAGGGAGACTTTTTTCTATTTTATTTATTTCTTTTCATTACTTTTCTTTCTTTTGTGTGTGTGGTGTGGTAGGGGAAGGGAGGGGATGTGTCCTGGGTTGAAAAAAATGGGATGATTATCTTCTGTCATCATATCTAGCAGGGTTTTCATGACTCAGCCTGATCTTGTTTGTACTGGTCCCTCATTTGGCTGTTGGTTTGCTGCTTCCATCTCATTCCCTCTGCTTATTTCTTTGTCTGAGGTGAGACTTTCTGCTTCTGGATGGCGTAAGCAGTCAGTGTCGGTTGTTGTCTTGGGAATGAGTGTGTTGATTCCACTGTTTGGCGTAGGAATTGACGGTTGCATCAGTATCTCTGTCCATTTTCATTTTCAACTTCATATGATTGGACAGTTAATTTTTTTCTTATTGTGGCTTCCTCCCACTCTCTTGTGTGAGGTCTTAGAGGCTGGACCCAAATATTGCTGCCAATGTGAAGTTGGCTCAGTTCTCTTCCTGTGCCCCATTGCTTTAGTTTCCTGTCTTCTTTATTTTGTGCTTCATCATATGAGTATGGATTGCTGGATTTTAGCAAGGTCTCTGTAGTTGGTACCATTGACTTTGTTTGTCGGCCTAAAAGCCTTTGTGCTGGACTAGTGTTGAGACCTTCAGTTAGTGTATTGCAAAGGTTCAGTAGCCCCAGCTGTAGATCCTCTCCTGAGGCCCTGCATTTCCGCATTAGGTGCTTCATTATCTTAACAGCCACCTCCACAGCACCATTTGCTTGACTGTTACTTGGGGATATCGTTTCATGTGTGAACGCCCAATGTCTTAAGAACTTTCTGAATGCATTAGATGAGTATTGGGGTCTGTTGTCTGGGACGAGAGTGTCTGGTATCCCATATCTGGCGAAATGGCCTCTTAGACAGCTGATCACTGCATCTGAGGTTGAGTTGCTCAGCTTGTCCACCTCAAAGAAATTGCTGTGCTAATCCACTATAACTAGATATTCACTTCCACCCCATGAGAAAATGTCAGCATTGACTCGTTGCCAGGGTCTTTTTAGTACTTCTGTGATTATGAAGGGCTCTGCTGGTTGACGATCTGCATATGTGCACAGGTGGTGCAGGCTTGTACATATTATTGTATTTCAGCAGACATGCTTGGCCAGAATATCAGGTCTCTCGCTCTTCTGAGGCAGGAGTTTATGCCTAGATAGCCAACGTGAGATGTTTATTTCATTTCTGATCTCATGGCGAGGGGGATGATAATTCTCTGTCCTCTTAGTATTAGCCCATCTTGTGCTGTCAACTCATCCCTGTAGTCAAAGAATGGTTTTAATAAATCTGGCAATAGTCTTTTGTCACTGGATCAGCCTGTAGCAATAACCTCGGCTAGTATTTTCATGATGAGGTCCTCCAGTGTCTTGTATCTGATCTCTGAGAGCCTGAGGTGCATCATCAAGTTGTTCACTATCATGAGCTCTTCTGGTTTATCTGTGGGTGCTCATGAGAGTGCATGTGCTAGTGGAATTTCTTTTCTTGGCTTGTATTTTATTGAGAAATCGTATTTGCTGAGCACATTTTGAAGCTGTTTAAGTGCCTTTGCTAGTGGCTTCTGGTCTGTGAAAACATTCACTTTCCTTCCATGTGTGTAATGGTGAAATTTTTCCAGACCATACGCCACTGCTAGCATCTCTTTCTCAATTTGGGCATATCTCTTTTCAGTGTCAGATTGGGAATGGCTTGCGTAGGCAACTGGTTGCTCTTCTTGGATCAGGGCTGCTCCCAAGCCATACTCACACGCATCATTTTCAAGTGAGTTCTTTAAGTGGGTCATTGTAGGAGAGTACCGGCGCTCTACTTATCAAATCTTTGGCCATATTGAAGGCTGATTGCTGTGATTCCGACCATGTCCACATGACATCTTTTTCTGTTAAGTCCTGGAGGGGCTTTAGGACTGTTGTGAGGTTGGGAATAAATTTCCCAACATAATTGATCATGCCAAGAAATCTGCGCAGGTCACCAATAGTTCCTGGGGCTGGCATGTCAGTGATAGCCCAGACTTTCTTTGGGTCGACCACTATATCCTCCTTGATGATACAATGTCCCATGAAAGTGATGGCATCTAGGCTTATATCCAACTTCTCAGTTTTACCCCTATTGTCTGTTATTTCTGGAGTAGGTTATGAAGCTGCCTGTCATGTTCCTCCTGGTTTGTTCCATAAACCACCAGGTCATCGGCAATGATGATGTTGCCTTTCATGTCCTGAAATTGCTTCACCAGCTTCCTTTGGAATATTTAGGCTGCAGAGTTAAGACCAAACGGTAGTTGACGCCAGTGTTATTGACCAAAACATGTTTGGAAAATGGTCAAGTTGCAAGATGCTTCAAGTTCGACATGCCATTATCCTGATGATAGGTCTGCCTTGGTGAATATCTTTGCACCTCTCATTTCATGGAGGACATCCTCAAAAATTAGCATGATGTAGTACTCTCGCATGAGTGTTTTGTTGAGTTCATGGGGGTCCAGGCATATTCTTAAAGCTCAATTTTTCTTTCTTGTGAGGACAAGTTGGCTAACCCATGGAGTGAGTTCTTTGACTGGTTCAATGACTCCCAATCTAGTCAGTGTGTTTAATTCCTCTTTGAGCTCTAGTTGTACCGCCATAGGTATCCTCCTATTGGGCATTACAGCTGGAACAGCATCTGGCTTAAGTTGCAGGGTGGTAACACCTGGTAGCTTTCCGAGTTGCTCATCAAACACTTCTCTGTAGTTCTTCTCTATGTTAACTGCTGCGACACGGTGGAAATTTTGCTGTTTTATCTCCACTAGGCCCATTTGCGTACTTGTTTGCAGGCCCAGTAGGGGTTGACAATTGTCTTTGTCTTTGAATACAACAAACTCCACTGAGTGTTTTTCACGTCTTAGGGTTTTTAATGTTTTTACAGCATATTCCTAATGGTTTCAATAGGGATTTGTTCCACATCATCAGAACTCCCTTGTATGGTTTTATTTCATCAGCGACTTTGCAGGTAGTGTGCTGATGGTTACTCCTGTGTCGATCTGGAAGATAATTTCCCGCTTGTCGAGGAGCGTGAGACACTTAGGATCCTTTCTCTGCTTCTTCCTGGACTTCACTGCATTCACCCAGTAGGGGTATTCATCTTCATCATCCTCTGATGATATGTCAGGGTGATGCACACGTAGTCGTGGAGCATTGCACTTGCTTCTCTTTGAGATGTTGCTCTTCTGTTTTGGAGTTCTTCTGTCCTTGTTGGGGCACTTTGACACAAAATGGTCCTTCTCCTTGCATGTGTTGCACAGTTTACCATTGGCTGGACATCTGCTGTGTTTTGGTGCATGTAAATAACCACAGAATAGGCATTCTTTTTGTCGGGCTGGTGAGGTTCTGGACTTTCAGGAGGTCTTCTTTGTACTTTGATTGCAGATGCCTTCCACAAGTTGGTCCCTCAGCATTGAGTCATTGCATTTATAGCAAAAATTACAAGACCTTGATAGGACTCTTAAATCATTATAGAAGGTGTCAAAAGCTTCACCTTCCTCCTGTTTCCTCTGGCGGAAAGCAAATCTCTTGTATGTTTCATTGATGATTCCGACAGAATATTCATTTAGGGTCTGCAGTATATCTTGTACAGTACAGTCCAAATCTGGGGTGTCAAACTGTATACCTTGGTATATCCTCATGGCGTCGTAGCCTAAACAGTTCTCAAGTATGGCAACTTGAATCTCCCTAGGTTTGCAGTTCAGTCAGGTCTGTAGTGCGTAATTGGACCATCTTTTAAAAAACAAGTTCCAGGAATCTGCCTTGTTCCCACTAAACACCTGTCACTCGGAAGCCCCGAAGTGTAAACCAGCCATGTTAGTTAACAGAATAGTTGTAGTGGCTGTTGCTTCCTCACTAGACATGTTCATGATACAAAAGGAGTCTAAACAGAGTTAATCAGTCACAAAAACAATTCACTTCCAGTAACAGTCAGTAAACAACAAAAAAATCCAAGATGACGGCGAGTAGTCAGTTACAGAATCCAACAATGTAACAGTACTAAATAGGGTCCTGTTAATGAGACGAAATGGATTATGCTGTTCGCACATGGGTCGCCAAGAGACGTAGAAAATGGACAGAAATAAAAACTGAGAAAAAAACCCGGCTTACTCAGTATTTTGCGACCTGTAGTTCTTTGATAGTTGTAGAGACATGTTTCATTTCCAAAATGCCATCATGTTACGTGTGTAGAGGTTAATATGGAATGAAGACAACACAGAGCTTGGGAGAACAGCAACTATATTGAGTCGTCATACAGCAAGTGAGGTTCCTCGTATGAGGAGAGTTACCCAGACCAGGGGTCGTGATCTGGAAGGGGACAGGGGTGTGTGTATTGCTTATACACTTAACAGTGGGGTTACTCTTCTGCAGAGGTGCAGTTAGCATATTCTATAGCCCCAGCCGACAGATAATTATATATATATATATATATATATGTAGTTGGGCCGCAGCCTTTCATTTAAGCATGTTTCATCAAATAATAAAGACATATTTCACCTATGTGATTTTATTAAGATCCTTTCAAGTTTCTTAATAAGTGTCTAGTATGTGCTTCATGAATATACTGCCTTCTGATATCTTCAACTCCTCTGCTATCTCACACAACTTCAATTTACTATCAGCCAAAACAAATTTGTTGAGTTTTTTGGTGTTTTCCAGGACAACTGCTGAATTTGGGAGACCTGAGCATCATTTGCATCTGTACAACCACATTTAACATCAGCATACCACCTCTTAACTGTTGTTTCTGACAGAGCAGAGTTCGAATAACACTTATCAAGCCATTGCTTTGCTTGAACTATATTTTTTCCCATCAGAAAACAATGATTTATCAACAAACAAAATTCAGATTTTTCTATTGTTTGAAAATTTGCAAATGTAGCTTTACTTAAATGACTGTAATTTGTAAACTAATTATCTGATTAGGCTCAGATTTAGACACAGGCTAATTGAAGGTTAGTACCTTATAAAAAATTATATGGATTTTTTATTAGTGGCACCATCTATATGTCAGGCCCGGGACTTATTGAGTGATGTGTTATATATATGTAAACAAACATATATACATATACATACATATATATATATATATATATATATATATATATATATTCCTTTAAGAAAAAAACAAAACCGGTCTCATTAGGATTATAAATTTATTTCCATCCTGTTATGTGCTTTTGATATAAATCAAATACCTATATATATATATATATATATATATAGGTATATATATAAATAAAATATATATATATAAATAAAAAAGAAAAATATCACTTCCTTGGTGTCATTATTTCTGGTTGTGCAACCATCATCAGATGTAGATGAAAGATAGCTTTTATTTGGGTGTTCTTTTATTGCTTCTGGCAAGAATAAGATTTGTAAAAAATTCTTTGTTTTTATTTTTTTAATCAAAATAATTATAATAATTTTTTGGTAAATTTTTACTCTTTAGCGTATCCTATTTTAGCAAAAACTAAAAATCAGATTCTACTTTATTTTTTTGCGAATACATGTAAACAGCCAGAAAAAATATCCCCGACAATGAAATTTTGAAGAAAACTCCAATATTTTAGAATTTAAGGAGAGGGATCCTTTTGTTATACAAATTTAACGCAAAATGATCACCCACTCCCGGACCAGTATTACTGACGATCAGAGATAGCGGCAAAGGGACGTGTAACCAAATTTTTTTTTTCTAGTTGTTTACATATATTCACAAAAAAATAGTTGAATCTAATCTTTAGCTTTTGCTAAATTTGGATGGGTTAAAGGGTAAAAATTTACCAATTTTTAATATATAATATATTTTTCATATTTTTTAATCAAGAAATATTTTTTAACGGTGGAGATATTATATCTATTATTATTATTCATTTATGCAATGTTTATATAATCCTATAAAAAATACTGTTACCCCTTATTTGAATACAACTGAAAATTAAAAAAACCTTATTCCGGTAAAAGTGTTATGCGACTTATCTAAATATATAGATAAAATCTGCATTCATTCTTCCATTGAAACTATTATGTTTTATCAATATTAAATAATATTCATGTTATCAGGAAATAATAATTCAATGCTGATCTTAATATGCAAAAATTAATCCTAACTATTAAAATTATCGTAAAAATTCATGTTATTTTTATTAAGAAGAAATTAACATATCCAATGTTAAGTCCATTATAATAAGCAAAAGAATTGATATGTAATTCACATATCAAATGTTATATAATCATTATAAGTAAAAAATTAATATGTAATAGATATTTTATAAATGTAAGTACTGATTTATAATAAAAATAAATTAAATATTCACTTCCTATATTTTTGTTTACCTATAGAAAAAAAACGGTGTAGTACTGGGATAAATCGTACTTGTTTTAAGTCTATTAATATTATTTTTTGTTCTTTATTATTCTCATTTATAAATTATTTTTATCTTATAAAAACATATTTATACTTTATCCATTAAATTTAATTGTATTCTTTATTTGAAAATCTATCTTAAAATAATTGAATATTATTTAGTCTATTTTCTAAAAATTATGGATTAATATTCCAATAAATAGAATTAGAAATATATAAATCACTTAATTAATGGGAGTTAAATTTAATGTTGATAATATATCAAGTTAAATAATACTAAGAACTTTGTTCTATGTCTACATCCTGAAATCATTTCTGTTCTAGTATTAAGCAAATTTCCTTTTAAATATTTTTCTATACATATTTTCTCTTCCAAGCATAAATTACACTTACCATGTAAACTGTTTGTTGATGAGGATCTTTTAATTATTTTCCAATTTATAATAGGTGTTAGTCTTAGTTCTATCAGATCCCAGTAATACCTGGATAGAGCAGTTTGATTTTTTAATGTTGGATTTCTAAATGATTGATGGTAGTTGTTATATCTAAATTTCCAGTTTAAGCTTGTCATACCTATGTGTGACTTATCATTATTATCATTTTCTTTTGCTGAAATGCCTTGATATACAATATTATCAAGGTTATATTTGTTTCCTAGTGGGCATTCATTTTGTATTTTACAATTACATGAATATTTTGAGTTGTCATTGTTATTCCAGTCCATTTTATTTATTCATTTCTGATTGTGATTTTCAATTACTTTAGATATACTGTTAGTACAAGAATAACTAATTTTTACATTATTCTTATTAATTATTTTCTTAGAGGGTTATCATCTTTAAAATGTTTGCTTATTAAACCTAAAAAATATTTGCCTATATTGATACTTGAGAGTTTGCAAAAAGGAGGCTTAAACCAGATAATATTCCTGCCTCTATTTTTATTGATATTTTTGTTAATTTTTTATTCATATTTATATTATTATTAGTTCCATTGTTTCCCCTATATTTGTGACCATTGTTTCCTATATTATTACCCCTATGTATGTGATGTTTATTTGCGTCTAAATATTTAAGTTCATTTTTTTAACCACTATTCTAAACATTTAAGTTCATTTTTCTTCCAAATATTTAAGTTCATTTTTATAACCGCTATGATGTAAAGCCTCATTGTATATGGGTTTTTTTAATAGGATAATATAAACATTGTATAAATGAAAAATAAAAATAGATATAACATCTCCACTGTTAGAATTTTTTTTCTTGATTAAAAATATGAAAAAATATATTAAAAAATTATTTCAATTAAAAAATAAAAGCAAAGAATTTTTTCAAATACCATTCTTGCTGAAAGCAAAATAAGAACACCCATATAAAAGCTTTCTTTCATCTACATCTGATGATGGTTTCACGACCAGAAATGAATTTATAATGACACCAAGGAAGTAAAATTTTTATTTTTATATAAAAAGATTTTTAGCTGTGTGTATGTCTATCATCATCATCACGTTACGCCATCAGCACGGATATCCCTGACCTTCTCTTGCCACCCCTCCCTATCATCCATTGCTTCCAGCAGGTCTTCAGGGTTACATCCCATATCAGCACAGAGTTGCTGTATGTAGGTTCTAGCTGGTCATCCTGCTTTTGTTCATCCATGTGAAGGGGTCCACTGGAGTACATCACTTATGAGTTCGTCCCCAGTTCTCCAGCTGTGTCCCGCATCTCTGGTTTGTCTAACTTTGATAGTTTTCATGATAGGTGGTAAGTGGCTGTACAGCTGCTACTTTCTGGGGTGAGGCCTCCATTACTTGTTCAATATTGCTTGCAACATTCTTGTGTTGTTGCCATCAAGCTTTTTCTCCATTCGTTTAGTTAGCGTTCATGTAGTGCATCCATATAGCAGTATAGACACGACCGCTGCTTAGAAGAAACTGCATTTTATTTTATTGATCAGGTCTGACTTCTATATGACCAATAGCCTATCAATAGCTGTCCATGCCTTTGCTAGTTGCGTGCTGATGTCTGTCTCAGTTGATGAGACACTGCTTCCTAGGTAGGTGAACTTGTTCACTTGTTTCAGAGAGCTACCGTTTAGTATGGAAATGTTGTCTATGAATATTCTAAGCAACAAACAAAGGAAATTGAACACAAGATTATCTGTATATGGGTCAGATGGTTTGGTTTGATGGCATATCAATCATTGTCATTTAATGCTAAATCCTTTGTTGCCTGTTTGATTAAAGCACATATGTTCCGTTTTGTGTGCATTGATATGGAGGCTTATGCCTGCAGCTGCTCATTCCAGACTATGTAGAAGGGTTTTGTCTTGAACGGGTGTATTTGCCAGAAGCACTGTGTCATCAGCGTATTGGCATCGGTAATTGTTTGTGCGGGATACCTTCTGCTTCTTTCCTTTGTTAGCTTGAAACCGTTTTCTTGGATTTTACCAATAGATGTTCTAAGCATGTAGTCTAGACAGATGATAAAGAGGTATGGGGCTAATGTGTCTCCTTGCAGTATACCTGCTACAATGTCAAAGTAGTCTGTGTCTCCATCTGAGGAAAAGAGCAAAAATATTTTTTATATGAAAATAAAAACAAAAGTTTCAATTCTTTGGTATTATCATAAATTAATTTCAGGTCTATGATGACCATCTTTAGTTACACAAAAAAAGTACTGTTTTGTATTTGTATAAGCCCTTGGAGCCAGGTGGTGATCATGTCACCAAATATAAACCCCTAAAAGGTCCAGGTGGCAATTGAAATCACCTACTGTTAAGTTCATCAGCATTAATCGTTGGCAACAGTATCTAGTTGACAATCGCCTGTCTATCTGCCTCCAACCATCTGCACAGCATGGGGAAAATAGATAGTTAAAAGTTCTCGTCAGGAAGCTGCCATACCCCACCTAACACCACGTTGTGATTATTTTTGAGTAAAGGGTAGCGAAGATTCATACCTGAAAACAAGAGGTTGTTGATAGCAAGCAACCGGAACCCTAATGTTTATTATTGTTGATAAAATAAAAAAAGAACACTGTTTCCAAACGCAACAAGTAATTTGTAAGTTCTCAAGTTCGTAATTTACAATGTAGAAAATATAGATGGGTTGTATGTGTGGCACATAGATTGGTCTAAGGACGTGAGTCAGTCAGTTCTTGATAACTTGGTGAGGATCAGGTTTCCGCTGTGGCAACTTCATTTGGACGGACTGTACATCCTGCTGGCAAGATTGGTAGTGCGCTCTGAGTCTAAAAAAATGGCTTGCTTAAGTAATAATTGCCTAATTTCTCTGTAGGTTCTGATGGTAGTAGGGCAATCTTCCCAACGTTACTTTCATATCATTAGACATTCATTATGTCTTTGTGTAACTTCTTTCATAATCTCCAGGTCCAGCCCTTTTTCTTCAACTGCCATAAAGTCTGTCCTATCACTACCACCTATGACGAGGATAACGGGGGGATAATTTTCCTCCTACCAGCACAGTCTTTCTCATCTTTATAGATGAAATCATTCTGGAGATTCCTCCCCTTTTGCCCAAAAATGTTGGACTGTCATTTTGACAAAACTGCTTTTAAAACTAAGTGGGCGGAAAGGTGGACCCTGTGGTCCTGACTAATTAATAATTCTTATCAGCCTTGATAGTCAGCCCCGGAGAAATTTGCCCAGCAAATTAATGATGTTTGCTTAATCAACTAAAATTTCCGTTCAGATTACCCAGATGGCCCTCTACTGTTAACAAATACTCCATTGTTAATGTCCTGTGTTCCAGCTTTTAGCCAAAGATAATTATTTCAATAACATCATTAATTTTAAGTCCCTGCTGTTTCTTTGAATTTTTCCCTGCCTGGCAATTTTTATCGTTTTTCCCAGAATTTCCCCAAATTCTCATTTTATACTACTTGGCAAATAACTTTTTCCATTCAACTTTTTTTTCTTCGCCTGATTTTAACCCCTCACAGGCCAAGGCCATAGACCAGTATTATCACATTACTCCTTATCATTTTTGTCTATTAGCCATAATTGACACAACAATCGACTGACGATATCAAGAAGATATAACACATGCAAAAAGTTCTTCTGTTGTAAATGTCTCTTTCGTTTCTCTTCATGTAATCTGTTCAATCAATGATACCACATGCATAATCTGAGGCTCGCAACACCTCGTTCTAATTGAAAGTAAAAAAAAAAAATCATTTCCATGCAGTGACCATCTGTCATTCATTTTCTGTCCTTTTTATTTATTTATTTTCTCTCTTTCCACTGTCTTTTGTGGGTCGGTGGTGGGTACACTTCCCACCGAAGGTTTAATTTCAATTTTCTCTGCATTCTTCTCAAATAGAACACCCATTTGTTCCCCAGTCTCACCTAGGAGAGCACTCACCAATACCTTATATTCTATTCTCAACTTTTTACGCCTCATTAGTGCAGTGGTACTATAGCTTCACGACACCTCGTTGGCCGCTGGTCTCGTGATTACCCCATGTGTCGACTGGTCTTTCTCTGTTTCTGAGATAATTTGGAGTTACTATACTAGGGGATAGATGTCCTAATGACAGTGAATCTAACTGAGCTCTAACATTCTCCAATAGGGTTATCAGCGATTGATTAGTTTGTCGCACCCTAGCTGTAATTGCCAGTAACTGGAAATACTACGGCATGAAACTGTTTAACTTCTACAATTCAGATCTTACTGACTCCGTAATATTGACAGTAACTGGAAATACTGCTGCATGAAACTGTTTAACTCCTGCAATTCAGATCTTACTGACTCCGTAATATTAGATACTCCTGCTTGCAAATCATGCAGATTTCTCGTCAACCAATTAATATTCACTCTATTTTTGGCTAATTCTATTCTTGTGACATTTAATATCGATACACTCTCTCGAGCAACCTGAGATAATGTTTTCTGATTCCTTTCCACATCAAGTAGTTTTCGCCTGACAGTTCTCACATTTTCTTCAGACACTGTGCCAAATACAACACAATGCTTTTCCCACTATGGGAATTACTGCCCTCTTTTTTTCTTGCCGTAGCTATTGACTGTAGCTTCTCATGCCCCTTGTGTGAGAAGGATCTGTCCGATATATACATTAAGGACAAGATCATCTGAGAGGTAGCAAATGATGCACTCCAGGCCGACCTATTGGCCAAAGCTGGAACCCTAAAAACCCTTGAACAAAATGTCTGCCCTGCTGAGGCATTTGAATCAGCATTGTGAGACCAAACTTCAATGGCTGGTGCTTCTGACACAACCTCTGCCCGGCTATCAACATACCGCAGACAGAAGGGCATGCCACAGGCCAGCAAATTAATGATGTTTGCTTAATCAACTAAAATTTCCGTTCAGATTACCCAGATAGCCCTCTACTGTTAACAAATACTCCATTGTTAATGTCCTGCGTTCCAGCTTTTAGCCATAGATAATTATTCCAATAACATCATTAATTTTAAGTCCCTGCTGTTTCTTTGAATTTTTCCCTGCCTGGCAATTTTTATCATTTTTCCCAGAATTTCCCCAAATTCTCATTTTATACTACTTGGCAAATAACTTTTTCCATTCAACTTTTTTTCTTCGCCTGATTTTAACCCCTCACAGGCCAAATCCGTAAACCAATATTGTCACATTTGAACATCATTTAGGTATGTCTATATTGCTTTTGGCTAGAAGTGAATTTTTTTTTTAAGTTTATAATCAAAAAAATTTAATTTAGGAAATATCATTATATATTATCTGATATAATGTTTATACATTACTCCTTGAAAATACAAAAAAAATGTTACCAGTAATTTAGAAAAAGACATTTTTAAAAAAAGTTATATTTACGGAAATGGAACTTTTTTATAAGGAGAAATGTATAAACACTGCAAAAAATCCAGCAGTTTTTTGAATCTATAGTCAATTCCAAAGCAAACCACATGAAACAATATCCAGTTTTCTATCAAATTTCACCCTATTTGGTCGACATTATACTAAAACAATATCAAAACAGAGAATGGATAAAAAAAAATTTTAGCAAACTAAGATATTTTCTCACTCTATACTACTATACTATTTGGGATTTTTCCTTTTTCTTCTTCATTATTCCTTTCCCCTTAGACACTTCATTACAGTCAATGTCTTTTATGAAACAAGATAGACTTAAACTATCCCTCCTCCACTTTCTTTTCCTATATCATTTTTTTCTTTTAGCTCAATTAATTCCACTTCCTGATGATCAAAAATCTCTAAGTGAAACCAGATACATTTGAATCCATCACCTTATACACAGTCAAAACCAAAAACCACCGCCAACATATCTTAAACCCACATCTACCACCCTCTCCATTTCTTCCCTTATCTTAAGACTCTTTCCCTCCCTTTTACATCTTTTCTCTGTTATCTGTTCAATTTTCCTGTTTTGTGTAAAAGTAGGAAAACTAAATAATGTTTAATTTGTTGAAATTCTTTGAATAAACAAGATTGAAATATCACTACTACTAAACTTTTGTAAGTGTTTCATTTATCCATCATTCCACTTAGTTTTATCATCTTGTCACATTCACTACCATCTATCAATTCAACATATATATATATATATATATATATACATATGTATATATATAAGTAAAATTAGTGACTTTAGTCAAGGGTGAAATGAAGGCTCCCTTTTCAATAGCTACTACACCGAGGTGTAGGGGAAGGCGCTACTCCATTCCCTGGATTGCTCTATTTTACTCTTGATCTTTACCTTAAAATGCTGAGTGTTAAACAAGGTGGCATCAAGTACCATTTTTTGAGTCTTTGGTATGACTCGATCTGGGATTGAACTTCAGTCTCTTAGACCATCTTTAGATATTTGTATATGTATATATCTATATATATGTAATGAGTTGGTCGGCCGACCAGACACTCCCAAAACAAGCGGAGGTGAGGAAGCATGGAAACTGTGATTAGTGGCTGGCTCATCTATGCAAATGTGTAGTGATTTGCATAGGTGGATTTCCAAGCTATATGTAAAGAGCTAGAATGCTCGTATGGACACAAGGAAAAATATTCACAGAGGAGTAGACTGCACATCGCTGCAGCAGTAGGAGAGAGCCGGCTTTATTTTTCATGGACACATTTCAACTCAGCAAAGTAAATACCATGATCAATTTTATCACAAGCTTTTTTGGCAAATCTCAGACATTAACCTACACTTTCTCTGGATCCAGCAGCAGCAGCAAGGAGGCCTTTCCACTTGCGGATGAACAAATTGTAGAGTGGCTCAAACGAGGGGAGATGATCTGCAAACTATCAGACAAAGAAAGGTTTGAGCGTATTCTTCTCTTGAGGTTGACAGGTGGGGCTCTTGCTGTGTATCAGCAGCTCACTAAAGAGCAGAAAGCTGTTATCAAAGAAATCAAGCACGCCCTCTCTACCACGTTCGCTGTAGATGTGTTCGTAGCATTTGACCAGTTTTCAATGTGATGACTTAACGATGGAGAGACAGCTGATGAATTTCTGGCAACACTAAAAAGACTGGCTCTCAAAATTGGAGAAATGTCAGCTGAAAAAAGGTTGCTGAGTTGACACAGCACATCAGGCAGCAGCTTCAGGCATTGGCACAAATGGATACTAATGACTATGGATCAACACCATGCTAGAGTTCAGGCCATCCTGGTGAAGAACCATAACCCTGTTGACCCAATTGTCACTGTGGTCCAGTGGCTGCATACAGATGCCATGGTGTCAACTGCCGACCAGAGTGGGGAAAATCCGGTATGCTACCCATGCATCAACCCCAACCACTTGGGCATGGCTGCATCTAGGGATATGCAATGAGGATGAACAACTGGGTATGACATTTGTGCCGAACATTATGGTGCTTCAGATGCCAAAGAATGGGTCACTTTGTGTCTGAGTGTCCAGGAAATGACTCAGGAAAAGATGCTAGCTCCAGGCAAATTAACATTAAGGCGCTACCCATGATTAAACTGATGGAGATGCACAGCCCTAGTAGACTCAGGGTGTGCAAATTGGTGTGTTAATCATGGAGATCCAGAGAGGCAAAGGCTGTAACTGCCGACGGAAAAATCCTTACCAGCCTGGGTGTCAGCAGAGAGGACCTGAAAATTGACAATATACCCTTTAGTGACCATGGAGGTACTGATTGTATACTAAACTTTGTTAGGGCTTGACCTCCTGCTTGGTGTCAAAGTTATTGCAAAGCTGGGAAGGGTCCATATAAGCGGTTC